>JAGKTI010041100.1:0-10302 GCA_018397915.1 Birgus latro
GAGTCAGTTTGCAGTGTATGTAAATTGATGTAAATAAAGAAAAAAAAGGGGGGGAGTGATAATTACCCACTGTGACGTAAATAAATATGTAGGAAGGTGTTTTTAGATCTTGTGTAAATGAACCCCATACAGTTTTTATTTCTTCTGTAGCCGAATGCTCGTAACTGCCCCGATTCTGCAAATCCCAAACGCAACCAGTCCACGAGCGTAAATGATCTGTTAGGACTGAGATGCCAACTAAGTTTTTAAAACTTGCCAAAATCGTTCTGTTAAGTGTAATTCAAAAAGATTACCTCACGATACGTTTCTCCTTTGGCTGAAAATATTATATATATATATATATATACCGACGCCCTTATCCCACAAAGGGTGGCCACAGACAAAACGCCTCCAAGTCGCTATGTCACCCACCATTTGCCTACCCTCCCCCCAGCTCACTCCCTCCTCCCTCAAATACCTCTCAACTCCATCCCTCCACCTCATCCTCGGTCTTCCCCTCCCTCTCCCTCCCTCCACCTCACCTACATACACCCTCTAAATCAGTCTTTCATTCTCCATTCTCTCCACATGTCCAAACCACCTCAGAGTATGTCTCCTAATCTTCTCAACCACATCCACATCCACCCCACAACTTTCCTTCACTTCTTCATTCGTCATATATATATATATATATATATATATATATATATTATATATATGAGATGGACTAGAGATGGACGAGAATAGCAGTGCATTAGTGGACATTTGTAACAGGAGGAGGTTGTTCATAGCTAATACCCTCTTCAGGCACAAAATGATCCATAGGTGTACCTGGCGGGTGATGAGAAGGGTGGATGGTGAAGTGAGTGAATGAATGGAAGGCAATGATTGATTATCTGTCTGTCGATGGAAAGATGTGGATGAAAAAGGCGAGTAATGGATTCAAGAGAATATAGAGGTTGGGTGAGTGGACTTTCGGATCACAACTTGGTGGTGGTCAGGATCAAAGTCCAAACAAAACGGAGAAAGAGAAGAAGGGAAGGACAGGAAGAAGAAGTTCTTACAAGGAGGGTAGAAAAGTTACAATAGGATGGAAAAAAGATAAAATATAAGAGGGAAATGGAGGAGCGATTGGGTAATTACAGATTGGAGCAGATGGGGTACGTGGAAACAATGTGAAAGATATCCACAAAAGTAATCTGGGCAGCATGTGTGGTGGTGTGTGGAGTGAAGAGAAGACGAAAGGGGGTGCAAGAAACAACATGGTGGAATGAAGAGGTGGGAGAGGCTGTGGCACAAAAGAGGAAAGCATATAGTGACTGGATGAGGAACAGGTGCGTCAAAGAAGTTGAAAGACGGAAGAGAGAGGTACATGTACAGAGGAGGAGAGAGGTGAAAAGATTAGTAAGAGAAAGTAAGAAGAGAGTAGATGAGCAATTTGGAAGGAATTTGAGTGTAAACTGGAGGGAATATACGAAAATGTTCTGGAAAGAGGTAGAGTTAAACAGGGTGCCAAAGAAGTTAGTTGGGGAGCGAAAGATAAGAATGGTAGATTAATAGTGGAGAAGGGAGAAAAAGTGAACAGATGGAGAGAACGCTTTAATGAATTGTTGAACATCGATAATGAAAATAATGCAAGTATAAGTGGGTGGAGAATGGATGGGAGAAGGAGGGGTGTGGGAAGAGAGGAAGAAATCAGTAAGATGAAGTTTTTGAAGCAATGGAGAGTGTTAGAATGGGGAAAGCCCCAGGAATTGATAGAGTGTGTGGTGAAATGCTGAATATGGGGGAGAGATAGTAATAGAATGGATGTGGAAGTGTGCATGTTGGCCTGGGAGGAAGGTAGAGTCCCGGAGGATTGGAAGTCAGGTATAATTATTCCCCTGTACAAAAGGAAAAGGGGAAAAAGAAGTGTGTGTTAATCATAGGGGCAATTGCCTTCTTAGTGTAATAGGAAAAGTATATGGTAGGATACTTATTGACAGAGATAGGGAAATAACAGAGGAAATAGTTGGAGAAGAACAGGGAGATTTCAAGAAGGGAAGTGGTTGTGTAGATCAGATAATCATTCTTAGATCTTTAGTGGAAAAGTTTCTAGAGAAGGGAAAGAAGTTAGATATTCATTCTTAGATCTTTAGTGGAAAAGTTTCTAGAGAAGGTGCATGCAGCCTTCATGGATTTGGAGAAAGCATATGACAGGGTGGATAGACAAGGATTGTGGAAAGTATTAAGAATATATGGAGTAGATGGGAAGTTCTTGAAGGGGGTGAAGAGTATGTATGAGGCTGCAAAGGCTGCAGTGTGTGTGGATGGTGAACTGAGTGAATTATTCCATTTGAAGGTTGGATTGAAACAAGGATGTGTCATGTCTCCACGGTTGTTCAATCTGTATATAGATGGGGTTATAAAAGAGATACAAGGTAGGGCAGTGGATGTTGGAGTGGCCCTAGAGACAGAGGGCAGTGTTTGGAATCTCCCTGTACTGTTGTTTGCAGATGATACTGTTTTGTTAAGAGAAGACGTTGGGGAGCTACAAGGTTTGTTGATGAGTTTGGGAGAGTGTTTAAGAAACGGAATCTAAAGGTGAATGTAGGAAAGAGTAAAGTGATGGTCTTCGAGAGAAGTGACGACAGTGAATGAACAGTGAGATTGGAAGGGGAGGGTAAGGAGAATGTTAGTGCGTTTAAGTACTTAGGTAGTGTTATGAGTAAGGATTGAAGTTTAGAGGGTGAAGTGCTTGAAAGGGTGCATCAGGGAATAAAAGTTGATGGTTCCTTGAAAGCAGTGATAAGAAACAGGGAAGTGAGCATGGAAGTGAAAAGGCTGCTACATGACAATATTGTGATACCAAGTCTAACTTATGGAAGTGAAGCTTGGACCCTGTTGGATGGACAGAAGTCAAGAGTGTGAACAGTGGAAATGGGTTATTTGAGAGGTGCATGTGGAATCACAAGGAGAGACAGACTGACAAATGAGGAAGGGAACGAGCGTTGTGGTGTGGCTATTGATGTGATACGAAGAGTTAGGAGAAACACATTAAGGTGGTTTAGCCATGTAGAGAGGATGGAGAATGAAAGACTGACGAGGAGAGTGTAGATGAGTGAGGTGGAGTGGCTGAGAGGGAGGAGGAGGCCGAGGATGAGATGGAGGGATGCAGTGGAGAGGTAAGTTAGAGAGGGGGGTGTGAGCTGGAAGCAGAGCAGTGAAATGGCCAGGGACAGAGCGACATGGAGGCGATTTGTTTGTCCCCTCGCAGCTTATTTGACGTAGATCAGTGGCAGAAACAAGCAGTTCTACGGCTTCGGATATTTTTCGTTAGATGGCAGTTTTTGGCCAAGTTGGTGTAATAAGAGCATGTACACGTGAAAATGTCGGTAATTTGTGTTCGACTGCATAGCCAAAATCAGTGCATTTTTCCTTTCAGACGTAGGTTAAATAAAAGAAGGAAGGTTAAGAAAACATAAAAAAGAATATATAAGTGAAGAAAATAAAAATCATAACAATAAGAAGAAGAACAACAACAAGAAGAAGATGATTGCAAGATCAAGAATCACTAGACTATTCAGGAGAGATTTTTAAACTGGAGGAGTTAGATATAGCCTTCATTAACCTCTTCACAGCCAAGATTTTCAGCTCAATAGAAATTGTCCAGTGGTACCAAAAACAAAATACAAAAATACGTAAGTGGATTGAAGGAGTAAATTTCGAAATGTTTCGGTATCTTTGGTTAAAAATTTTGAGGTCCATAAGCCTGCTCTTGAGTGTAATGTGTTCTAAATTTTATCTGCCTCCCTACCTACCTAACTGTCCGTCTTTTTGTCTGCCTATCTATCTATATGTATCTATCTATGTATAGCCAGAAAACTTAATTCCAAAAGGAGTGACCACAACCAAATAATCGTAATGTCACTTACTGCCCTTCCTCCACCTCACACGTCCCTCTCTCAAATATCTCTCCACCCACCCACTCCTGTCCTATCCTCTGTCTTCTGCTTCCCCTCCCACTCCCACTTCACTTACAGACACACTTCTTGTCAGCCTTTCATTCTCCATCTTCTCCACAAGGCCAGTCTATCTCAGACCATGTTCATTTCAATTAACTTTATGGCACAATGAGACAATACTTTGGCTCTGCATCATCTGACACCATATTTGGGCTTACATTTTGTACTGGTTTAGCCATGTTATAAAGTTTGAATTTATATTTCGTACTAGTTCAGCCATTTTGTGATAGGACGCTCACCATCCACTCATTGGATTTAGCACTGCTCTCGGGTGCCTGTCTTTTCCTCTCTTCCTTCTTTCTTCTCTTCCTTCCTCTTCTGTCTTTCTTTCCTTCATTCTTTCCTCTTCCTTCTGTTTACGGGTGACTCTACACTGAGTGACAAGCCAAATGGTTTCCAGTATACCAGGAAACCATTTACTGTGCTGGGTGGTAACCATATAACCAAATTATGGTACCTGGTGCTTTTTTGGGCAGTTAGGGCGCTCCAATCAGATTGAGCCGGTGTAGGTTTATATCCAAGGGGTGGTTGGGCATTATTGCTCCCGTAATGCCACTCAGGGATAAGTGAGGCTGAGCACTCTCATCTTAAATGTCAGGACCAACTTGCCTATCCCCGGGTTCCTACGCTTCTCATGAGGTAACACTGGATTCGATGATGATAATGATGACGATGATGATTAACAATTTTGTAATATTTGAGTTTATATGTTGTACTGAATTAGCCATGTTATAAAGTCACTTAAGCAATAAGTCTTTGTTAACACTTTCTCTCCGAAACATTTGTCATGATTAAGTGATTTTAGATGGGGAAATCTGCGGGACCAGGCCCAGAACCCCGGTTATATGATTACCACCCAGCGTAGTTAATGGTTTCCTGGGTACAGGAAACCATTTGGCTTGTCATTCAGTTTAGAGACCAAAAGGCATCCCTACATTGAGTGAGTGGATGAAGGGTGCCCACATCTACCACAGGTTTATGTGAAGATACAGAAAGTAGTGAATGTTTCTCGTGTATCAGATAGAGCCAGGATTCCGAGGGCTTGAATGGTGAGTGAATGAAGCATGGCCCATTGGACTGGGCAAATTGAGCTGTCTGTACTTTGCTACTCCTCACCCTGCCCTAGTGTGGGAAAAGAGGTCCGGATGATGATGATAATGATGATGATGATGTTAACACTCTCAGGATGAGGCACATCAACGAGGTATTACTGTTTTTATTACAAAATTTTGTCTCAGGTTTGGAAATACCAGGGTGTGTTTTCCCAGTTTTAATATTCTGATTGATTTACATATGTCACCAGTTTTATTCTGCCAAGCTACCCAGTGGTAATCATAAATCAAAGCTGGAGAGGTAGCAACTCGAGGTACAGTGTGCCAAGCGGAGCCAAACGATTTCTAGTCATTTTGCAGGCTCCAGTTTGTGTGTGCCAGCTCCTTAAACTAAATATACGGTGATTCCAAGCGTTAATAATGATTGTAATTCATCTTTTCATGTGCCTTAATCTCAGCTTTGCTAACCAGTTTACTGTGCGTACTGAGTTATTCAGAAAAATATATACAAATAACTTTTCCTGATATCATGCATCTATTCCCTCACAGATGGACATACTATGAAAGCCCAGACTCTGTCATCGCTGGTAAGCGGTCCACTGCGCTGGCATGACCTGCTGATTGTGCATGACAACTACAGCCTACATCTGCTCGACACAAGTCAGGTGTTGTCGGCGGCTGGAGCCTCCCTTACGCCTGTCTTCCTCGCCACCCAACACTCACTCCTCCACACTGCCCGTCCCCCATACCACACTAAAGGATCCCACCTCACTGCCATCATCATCTTCCACCACGACCCGTCTGCCTTCCTCCTCCTGCTGACAATCAACAAAGAGTGGAACCCCAGCTACCTCATCCTCTTCTGTCTTAACCCCCACCTCAACACTACGTCAGTAATCAGTCAACCTGTCGTCCAGCGCTCGGAGTTCATCTTGTTGCTGCAGCCACAAGAACGAGCAGGACGTCAACGCTTAATCACCTACACAAGTTTACCAACACGCGCCAAAGCACCACTGGGAGTCTGGAGCAACAATAATTTCCACACAAGACACACAGTCTTCCCTGATCGCTTCAGGGACTTTGGCGGATGGATTTTCGAGATCCCTGTGTCCTGCTACGATGAACCATTCTTGTATTTTGGCAAGGATGGTAAATGCCGTGGCGGGAACCTGGACGCACTTCAGATCATTGGCGATAAATACAACTTCACGCATAAAATCACCCTCATAGACACAATTACATGGGGAGTCAAAGAGAATGGAACCTGGAATGGGATGCTGGGTGATATGATGTACAATAATAAGGACATAGTGATTAGTTCAATAATGCTGAACACTGATCGGTTCAGCGACTTCGACTATGTCTACCCCTACTGGCGATTCGGCTATGCGATCCTCCTACGTAATCCACCGCCTATCCCTCGCTGGAGGAGTATCTTATACCCTTTCTCTACTTTGCTATGGGGCTTAATTCTGGCTTCCACCATAGCAGTCGCCTCTCTGCTCTCCTGCTTACTTCATTACCTCCATCACCTCAGTGACCCCGTCGACATCATCTTCAAGGTGATTAATCTTTTAGATTTGCTAAAGTACTTGGTGTAGCTGGTAACGTTAACATACGAGGATCATACGTTCGCTCGTTCGTTCGTTCATCTTTGAAGGCTCCAACATGTTTGCATGCATCGGCCTTGACTGCTCGAAATCTGGCAGCTTCCTTGTTCAATTCCCTTATAACTAAGGTCATGCTCAATGACCTCGTCCCAGGTCTTTGTTAGTCTACCTCTCGCAGCCCTACCCCTAACATTAACACTTCTTACTTTCTGCACCCAGTTATCATCCTCCATCCTCTCCACATGCCCAGACCATCTCAGTCTACCTCTCCTCATTACAATACCCATACATGCCAATCCCATCCTACCCCTGAACTCTTCCATCGTAAATCTAGTCCCCCCAGGCCTCACACTCATGGACGCACTGCACATCCACCTAATAATTGTCATTTCAGTACGTTTAAGCCTGCGAATATCATCTTTCTTTACTGCCCAGGTCTCACTGCCATTCAGCATTACACTCCAAACACATGCTGCATACAAAGATCCCTTAGTACAGCGGTAGAGCCCTCTCATTGTCAGGATAAGCAACAACTCCCTGATCTTCTTCCAAACACTCTTAACTGTAGCCTCACCTCCAGCACATAACATGTCTCCCACATAACAAAACTCTTCCACACACTCGAGACTCATCAGCAAGTTCAATCCTTTCATGCCTGACAATCTTCTCTTGCTCTCCCCGACACACCACACACATGAAATCAGCATTGTCTATCAGTCTACCTCTAATACTGAGCCAAATGTCATCTCTTTTGAAAAATTATGTTATTCTTAAGCTAAACATAATCTTTTATTTTTTACTTTTTGTGCTTCATGACCATACCATGTACGGAATTATTTTGTCATACTGTTTGTTTGTTTGTTTGTGTGTTTGTGTGTGTGTGTGTGTGTATGTGTGTGTGTGTGTCCGACTATGGGCATAGGCTTCACAGCCTGCTATCAAGCCCCAGCAGCCCTCGCACATACCATACACCTCAACATGTCACCACTTCGGCGCTAACACCCACCGTCCATATTGAATACATGCTAGGGCTATCTCATGCAGGAGTGGTGTATTGGTATTACCGGGGGTATTTTTACATGTCGACAGGACTTCTGGTAGAGCAGTAAAGCCTCATTTATTGAAATTCAAATCCTTAAACTGCTCCCTGCCCCAGCGCGGATTTGAACCTACTTATGAATGTATATATGATATTAAGAACTGAAATCTAAGAAAACTTTTGACAGTTTACAACAATAAATAATTTGTCTTTAGGGCTGTCCTATGCAGGCAAAGTAATAAAATCGTCTGTAAAAAGTGTATAAATATTTCATATAAATTGCAAATAAGTATAAGTGGAATTTCAAAATGTACTTGCATTGTAATCATTTATATTTTAAAAATCCTGGAGTGTTATGAAAATATATTAAATCACTCTCTGTATGTTCGTATTTTTAGTTTGTTGTTTTCCGGGGAGGGGCACTAACCCTCCGCCAACCCACTTGTGTCACGTAGGGAACACGTGTCGTTTGGTTATAAGGTTACCAACCAGCGTTGTAAATGCTTTCCTGGCATACAGGAAATCATTTGGCTTGCCACTCAATGTAGAGATATCCTAAAAACAGAGTATCACTACACTAAGTGAGTGGATGATGGGCGCCCTACCGTTGTGGTGTGGATGTGGATGTGACTGGAAGCGTTAGAAGAATCACACTGAGGTGGTTTGGACATGTGGAGTGGATGGAGAGTGAGAGACCGACGAGGAAAGTGTATGTGAATGAGGTGGAGGGGAGCAGAGGGAGGCGGAGGCCAAGGATGAGATGCAGGGATAGAGTGGATAAGAAAATGAGCTGGGAGCAGGACAGTGAAATGAAGGGGGACAGGGCGACATGGAGGCGATTTGTTTTTGGTCATCCCTTACGGGATTAAGGCGTGTGGCAATAGATGGATAGAGATAGATTCTCTGTATGTTCTGAAGCTCCGCTGAATGGTTAACAAGACAGAAATACAAGCTCATTAGAATTCTCTAATTTTAACTGAGACAAGCATAAAGGCACAACGTACACAAATCATACACAAAAACATTGCATTTGAAAAAGTCAATCATTTTCAATTCCAGTATAATTATGGTTATCAATTCATGATGTAGTTATAATGAAGAACCATTCCAGTCTTTGTCATTAATTACATTACCAGAGTAATTGGTACTTGTCTGGTCCCTGCTGAACGGACTGAATGAACACCTTCAGCCCAATGGATGTCTCCTGAAATTAACAAAATCATCGAACTGTACACAGAGAATCAAAGGAAATGTTCTCTGGACAAAGGCATGACTTCATAAACAGCATTTATAAATATCAGGAACAGGCTGCAGTTGCCTCTCAGTAGTGTCAATACAAGCAGGTGTGGGAACAATTATGTTCGTCACTCTGTATCTGTCAAGTGTAGGGCAAAGAAGAGGCCCAACTTGTTCTACTCCAGCCTAGTGATATTAAGCCCGTTCCATCACAACTGGCTGCATTCACACACATACACTCCACTGTCTCTCGTTACTAAAGTTGGTTTTCTTTGGAAGAAGTAGAAACACATATAGATTCTGCACTGTCACTTCCCGTGTCCTTCCTGTAAAAAAAAAAAAATCGTAATTAAGACAACGTTTTAATCGGAGAAATTATTTGGTTATGCAGGAAGATCAAAAGACATGTGAAGATTATCAACTCTCATTTCCTTGTATTTCCTGCGTGAACGAATCCTTGTTACGATACAAAATTGACCATAAGCTTATTAGTAAATCTGGACCCAGTCAGACAAAGGCATGGATGTTATACATTAAGCTAACTTCAATAGGGTCGCCACTCTGATGTATTAGGTATTTATCAGTTATCTCTAATAAATATATTATCTGCCCAATGTTACAGTAAGTAATTATATCAACATTCTTCTGTGCCTTTATAAGAAGAACTTCATTATTTCAGTTGTTCCACGTGATACCCACCACACTTGTGTGAGAAAAAAATGTCTACCTTAATGACCCTTTTGCACTTGAGGGGTATAATTATAAGTCTTCAAACCAATATTTTCTTCTTCGTTTTTCTTAGTATACTATCTACAACTGTGTAAGGATCAGGTGCTATATTGTAATCCAGAATTTTGCACAACTCCATATTTCTGATCCATATATTTCTGCAGAATTGGAAGGGCAAAACGATTACATAATTATTTCAAATATAATGACATTTCATATTTCATATAACTGTTTTCAAGAAATTCCAATAATCTATTTCACGAAATTCATTTCATGATTTTTCAGCCATGCTTTCAGATAATATAAGTTGGCTGACATAATCGTATATGACAGATTATGAAACACAGGGGAACACGAGGACCCATGTGGTACACAAGCAGAGGTAAGGAGCAATGTCTGATGCAACTACCCTTTGACAGATCTGAACAGATGGTGAAGTTAAGGGAAAAGCCAAGGGTCCGCGTTTGTAGAAACTCTAACGAAATGCACTACGTTGCCAAACTGCTGGGACAGTTTTACTAGGAATTAACAAACTAAGGTTTTAAACTATTATACTGCAGTTCCTCCGATCTCTGGGAACCTGTAAATTTGGTATGTTAATAACCGTTTCCATTAACCATTTCAAAATGCTGCCAGGTAAATACCTACACAAG
>JAGKTI010041101.1:0-10301 GCA_018397915.1 Birgus latro
ACGCTATTCATCAATCGCTGGAATGTGCCAGGAGCCGTCATCAATCCCATCGGCATTTTCTTATACTGATAATGGCCACTATCAGTAGAGAAAGCAGTGTACCTGCAGGATTCTGCATCTAATCCTATCTGATAATAGCTAATAGAAAAGACCATATTTTCTGGTCCAATGTTGTGCAGGACGTCACTTAACAATGGCATGGGAAAACGGTCGGGAATGGTTACCTGGTTAAGTTTGCGATAATCAACAACTGCCCTCATCTCACCGTTTTGTTTAGGTACAAAGAAAAGTGGTGCGTTCCATGGGGATACTGAAGGTTCAGTGATGTCCAAACTTAACATTTCATCGACATATTGCTTTGCTAGTGCACGTTGCGAGTGAGCAATTCTATATGCTGGTACGTAAATCGGTTTTGTCTCGTGTTTTACGTTAATATGGTGTTGGATTAGATTAGTACAACCTAAGTTTTCACCAGGTAATGCAACGGCTTGTCGATGTTTTTCCAGGACGTCTAGTAAATCGTCTGTCACATCAGAATTATCTGAGCAAACCAAATGCTCCCTTATGCACTCTCTGTCTGTCGAGTTTACTCTACTGGACGTTCCCCCTACTGTCACTTCTCGTATAGGGGCTGGGCATATCTCTAACCTACAAATAAAGGTTCCTTTCTTGATCCTCACATCTCCATTCATGGTGTTAGCTAAAATGACATTAGTTTCACCATTTTTTTTCATCCAACACAGAGCACTCTCAATTAAAAGGCCATTTATTCTAACCGTCTCTTCTAATGCAATGACATTACAATTTCTAAGCTGACTTTTGATCGTGATTTTCGTGAATGATTTTGGTGGTAGAATTACATCATAATTAATGCTTGCTGGGTAAATAAGCGAGTCACGATTGGTTTGTGGTTGTGAGCGAGTCCTCGCGTCCATTTTCTTTGAGTCGTTGTACGTCGGACTCATCTATTTTGGTTTTGTGTGTAATCGTTCTTGTGACACTAGTTTTCCTATAACTGCTGGTTGTATTATCAGGAGATGAAATTTCTTCAATGAATTCGCTGTCATAATGAATTCCATTAAAATGTGGCATCAGTATTATATTTTCTTTTCTCATTGTGTTTAATCCAACTAAACCACTTCCTCTGATTGATAATTTTTCTACTACATAAAAGGTGGTAGTGAATGATTTTGTGGTCTCTGTGAACTTCATGTTTAACTCAATCATACCAATAACTGGTATTTCTTTACCATCCACTGTGTGTAAATGTAAGTCTGAGTTTTCCAGAAATGTCACTTTTCTTCTCTTTCTAAAAATTCTTTCTAACTCATCTTGCTTTATTAAGTTCACTGGTGAGCCTGAATCCAAAAATAATGAAATCTCTTCCTCCTCACATACAGCAGGTACCAAAATGCTTTCGTTTCCAAAGAGACTTCCTATGTTTACTGTTTGTTTTATGTGTCGTCGTCTTTTGTGCTGGTACGGCCTTCCCCCGACCTATGGACGGATATCAATCTTTCTACTGTTTTACATTCTGATGTCCAGTGACCTACACACCTATGGTGTCTGCAATATGCTTCGAACCCTTTTGCTTTTTCTCTATCCTCCTTTGTTCTGATATAACATTCAGCTTTTGTGTGCCTAGGTTTTGCGCAACAGTAACAGAGTGTGTTGCTTGAGCTGAACCTACGAGGTGATCTTCCATTTGTGTGTCTTTGTGTTGATCGATGTCTACTGGGACTCCTGTCAAACTTTTGTACCGCCCTGTTGCCTGGTGTGCGGGAGCGAGTCCTTGAGCTAAC
Source organism: Birgus latro (assembly GCA_018397915.1). NCBI lineage: Eukaryota > Metazoa > Arthropoda > Malacostraca > Decapoda > Coenobitidae > Birgus > Birgus latro. Next base: position 1,803 of record JAGKTI010041101.1, read on the forward strand.
CTGACTGTGTGTTTGTTTCTGAACTGGACGTGATTGTCTGTGGTCCTTGGCAGGACTTGAATTATTTATCCCTGCTACTATTTCTGGTACTTTGATTCCTGGTTTGATGAGCTGTGATGTGTCAGTGACACCAGCTTTACTACAGTTTAATTCTACTTCATAAATGAAATCAAGTAAGCATATTCCTGGATTATATGGGATGGTTTTAGCTATCTTCAGCACCCTGTCAGAAAACTGACATAGGGCTGATATATAGCCAATGATGTCGACGACATGCACTGGTGACATCCCACCATCCTGTGTGATCCAGTTTGAGTTTTCTAGGCTGTCTAACAAGGTTTTCTTAATAGTGGAAATATCTGATGTTATATCTCCTAGATCTGAGCCTGAGTGTGTTTGCCTAAGGAAGTCTACCATTTTGTGTAATTCTGGGGTTATACCACCAAGAAAATTCTTGCCTCCCGAGAATTTCCTGAGAAATTCTGCCTTAAATTCCTCGAATTTTGTGGCTCTTGTCAACCTATCAGAACGTAATAAATTGCCGGCAGGGCATCGTTCTTGGTTTATTCTAGCTGAAAAAAACAGCTATTTTCCCTTTTTCATCCGTAATGTTTCGCCTAATGAAATACTGCTGGCAATGTTCAATGAGGGTGTTCACGTCTATTTTGTCTTTTTCTGTACCAGAGAATTTTGGTAGTTCACTCTCTTCATGACAAATGTACACTGGAAAGGGATTATTACTGGAATTCTGTGGAGAAAGCATTGCACCCGTGCTTGCTGCTTTTGCGTTATCCATCTTTACAGTTTTTGCTTTGCAATCGTCAGATACTGGCAATTTATATGTTTTTCCTGACCTTAATACTCTATGGTCTATGTTATGGTAGACGTGAGGAAAATTTGTATAATGTTCACTATCTACATCTGAAAATTCTGACCAAGTGTCATCATCATTTACTTCAACGTATGTTGAGTCTGTTTGCTGTTCTTTATCTAGCTTATGTTTTGTTTCCTGAGTTTGGTTTTCTGCTGGTTCCTCTGTATTTGATGGTGTCTCGATACTTATATTATGTTGATCGTCTTCTGGTGTTTGTGTAAGAGATACAGTTGATCCTTCGGGCACTAATACTGGAACTCTACTCAGCATAATGGGACCACTTACTACTTTATATGTTACCCATCTCACATATGTCAGTATAAATTGTGTAATTGGTGAATTGTTAACTAATACAACCTTGGTTAGAATAAATAAACTCACTAGAACAGTTGTGGAGATACAGCCGTGGTATGAAGAAAGAGGTGTTGTTGTTGAAGGTCAACACGTCAGCATCGTTGTCATCACTGAGGTAGGCAGATACTCGCTCTAGACGTCTCACACTTCCTGTTGAGGTGGGTCCTTGTTATGATGCGTCAGCCCTGGATGTCGTCGATGCAGTGGCAAACAGGCTGGCAGAAAGGCTGGCAGAAAGGCAGACAGGCAGACAGGCAGGTGCGGCAGGCCGTTGTTTTCAAGCACTTGGGCTGACTGGCGTGTTATGATGATCTTGCAGTGTGTGGGCCCGTGCTTTGCTATGGTAGCTTTGGTGGAGATGATGGTGGGGGTTGTGATGGAGGGTGGTGGTGGTATGGGAGAGTCAGCAGTGTCTTAGCTCATCATGCTGGGTCAGACCGTTAGCGCCATTCCTCTCTCGTCACTCTTCTTTATTGTTGTTCGTATCTTCTCACTTCTTCGTTTGCTTCTTATTTTGTAGTGCTTGATTTTTCCGTAGTCGGTAGTCGGTAGCGTAGTTTTTCGTAGATGGGTTCGTTGTTACCGCTGCACACCAATCTCGGTAGTGTGGTCGGAGGTTCTTGATGGGAAGTCGATGATGGGTTATTTAATATAGCCAGAACAAAGTCGTGAGACGTATTATCAACGAAGGTGAGTTACAGAACTCTCGGGTTACTGAGTTTTATTGTAGATTTATCTTGATGGCGATATGCAATGACCTTAGCGTGACGGCCAGTCTCCCCTCTCTCCTTACTCTGCCCTAATTGTGCTCTAGGGCATTCTCTTATCCCCTTCTCTCCCTTTCTGATGTGAAGGGCTTCTCTCTCCCATTATATACAGGTGGGAAAGGATGTTTAGGTAAGGTAGTAGTGTCTAATCGATCTCCTGTGGGCTTCCACGTGTTTGAATACATCATGAGTTTCTTGCTTGTTTAGACTACGAGGATATTTTGAGAAACATCATATGTTAGGACCCTTGATCGTCTGGGACAACAGACTGTGTACAAATATCATGTGAAATCAGACACTACATCCTGTACATTGTGTTATGAGATATATACTAATGCCTATATAATATACACTACATCCTGTACATTGTGTTATGAAATATATACTAATGCCTATATAATATCTACATTATATGGTAAGTCTGAGTACGTATCTATAGTTAGTTTTCCGGGGAGGGGCACTAACCCTCCTCCAACCCACTTGCTGACATGTAGGGAACACGTGTTGGTTGGTTATAAGGTTACCTGCAGTGGAAATGAGTTATCTGAGAAAAGCCTGAGGAGTCACATGGAGAGACAGACTGACAAATGAGGATGTGAAGGAGAGTTGTGGTATGGATGTGAATGTGATAGGGAGCATTAGTAGAAACACAATGAGGTGGTTTGGTCATGTGGAGAGGATGGAGAGTGAGAGATTGACGAGGAGAGTGTATGTGAGTGAGGTGGAGGCGGGGAGAGGGAGGGGGAGGCCAATGATGAGCTGGAGGGATGGGGTGAAGAGGTATACGAGAGAGGGGGTGTGAGCTGGGAGAAGGGAAGCGAAATGGCGGGGACAGGGTGACATGGAGGCGATTTATTCGTAGCCATCCCTTACGGAATTAAGGCGTTTGGCAATAGATAGATAGCTTCAGTACAGCATTTTGCCGACGACTGATGCTATACTACTGTGCAAGATTGACAAATTCTTTTTCTGAGACAAAAACTATGGCAGTACATACTGGCATTGCCCAGTACCATTAGGGGACACTCCCTCCTGATGTGGAGCAGGTTTCAGGGGTCCCATCGTGCCTTATTCCTGGTTAGCATAGACTCTGCGATTGCACAAAATTTCGTATTCATAGGTAAATAAATGTGGTCGCAGATAACAGCATTGGCCTGTGACCCCGGGAACCGATACCCTTCTCGACCTCCTTGGGGATGGCCCTCTCTAGTCTCACCCTACCTAGAGCCTGGTAAAAGTCGAGGTTTAGAGCTGTTGAATATGTTATTTTCTAGGTATAGTAATACCTCCGAGAAAGCCTGACCACCGTCCTACAACAGGGTACATTAAAGTCCAGTCCACACTAGGGGTGCAAACAGTAACCACTCTCAGTGGAAGCCGGGCTGCTAATGAGGGCATCACGGTGAGCTCCGTCACCATAAAATGCACCACGGCCAGTTTCCACATGCGCCCGACACAGACCCTCCACGACACGAAAACCCGAGTTGGGCAACATGAGCAACAGAACTGGCTGCATGACCCCTGGTGTGGATGGGACGTAACTCGATGAGTGAGTGACACAGTGGCAAAGGCTCTATGGCTGCCACTGAGAGTGAGGCAAGAAAAAAAAATGCTGATAGCCAATACCCAGGACTGTTTACAACTAGCGTTAGTTAATGAAGGGTTGTCTGGCCAGCAAATCTCTCTCTCTCTCTCTCTCTCTCTCTCTCTCTCTCTCTCTCTCTCTTACCAAGCTAAACAGGTTATAGTCCTAATACAACTGTATACATGCCTTTATATTTATTCTAAGTGCAAGTGAGGTAGGTCGACATAAGAGGCAGAGTTGCAGTTTTTCTAAGTGATTTAATGTGACATAATTTATTAGCCTATCATATGTTATTATTATATCATTTTGATATCGACATTGGTTACATTTGGGAATATGAATAGGAAATTAGGGCAACGTAATGTGCAGAAATGGCTAAAGAAAAGCTGCCACAAAATCTTCAGTGTCACTTTAAATATGGACGGAGGTATGCTCGTGTGCCCAGTGTATCGATGGATACTTTAGTGTTCGAAGAATTCCGTTGAGTCCGCCTGCTCTGCCTCCAGCTCTTTATTTAGATTTGTATCATATTCTTTGAAATTTCTGGTGTATATATTATTTTGTTTATTCATTTGTTTTTCCTTCCTCTCTTCTGTTATTTAAAAAAAAAAATACTTCATTCACACTGTGTTACAAATCCGGCTTATTGTGAATTTTCACCTCCCGACGATCCATAATTTTTATTCTCCTTGGTTCAACCAGGAGCGCGTGGGCCCAAGGTTCGGTTATTCAGTTTAGGAAATTAAGGTGATTGGGTCCAGTTTCTTCTCCCCGAGTGAAAGTGTGAGAGTATTAAACCCTAGCGATCCAACACATTTAAACTACTACTAACCACATCCCCATGGATCAGATTACCAACTACCCCGCCATGGCGTTTGCCTATCGAAAGAAAAACAGAAAATCTGGAGTCCTCAGAGGAAAATTGTGGAAAATTGCAGGGAATCCACCCACTGTAGCATTAATTTGTTTTGCATGCAGAGTGCCGTGAGCCGGAAACGATTCCTAACTTTTGCCATTAGCCTTTCAGCCTGAAGAAATATTTTAACTTGTTCCTGTGACTTTCTTTCTTCTTTAGTCAGTTTAATGAGTGATATTAGGTTTTAAGGGTAAACTGTAAGTTTTTCTGACTCCGTTATGACATTTTTTTTCGCTAATAAAATCTTTAATGCAGCACGAATACACGAAAAATAAGGATATCGGGTGAAAGGGGTTACGATTTTCAACCCGATTTTTTTTTTATTCCTTTCTTCATTCCTTATAATGATTCATGGAGATATAATGAGATTTATGGATCTGATGAGATTACACAGTACACTCGAAACAGGGACGTAGCATGGGATTAAAAACATGGAATGACAAAGAGGGTTTAGTCTAGTTATGGAATGGTCGATGGAAATCTTTCGGAGGTATGGGGATGGGAGGGTCATGATATTCTCTCCGAAATTTGGGGTAACCACTGGAGTGGCAAAACACATTTCAGGGGAGGCCATTTCCCACTGGTCACCCTTCTGGCTACGCCGCTAACAGGGAAACTATAATTTTATCCTGAAATTATTGTTAAATTGTAGGGATAGAAAAAGCAAAAAACGAAAATAGCAGAGGAACAAACGACTTTTTGGGATGGAAAGGGAATCGGAGATCTAAACCTATTGATACGGCCGACCAGTTTTGTGAGTATATATCGTGGAATGTAAAAATGAGCTGAAACTTTGATACTCATCCTATCCCAAATGCTTTGTTGTTTTCGTGTTTTATTTCTTCATCTCTTGTTAATACACTTTTTCGACCGTAGAAAGTAACAGCATATTTAGAATTAAAGTTTTGTTTTCTTGTTAAAGATTTTTATTTTTTTATGGAAGCTAGCTACCAAATACACATTCTCTGCATTATAAAAAACGAATTTTAACTGTATGATAATTTCTACCGCAATTACTGATACAGTAAACGTAAACTGCTCAGGTGAGATGGAGTAACACGAACCTGTAGCGTTTTACCCAACTGAGAAGTGGTGCTAGAGAATTTTTTTTAAGCTGTAACTAGCTACAGTAGCTCAAATTGTGCTTCAGTTATGAAAAGACGTTCCCTGTTATTATACAGCATTTTGGTGTGAAACACTCTCATTTACACCATTTCGTTTTCGAGTTATGACTAATGAAGAAGAAAAAAAAAGACAAAGAATAGAGAGAGAGAGAAAAAAAGTAGACTTCTTGCAACTCAGTTTCGCTACTCCTAGGAAGGGTTGCATGATTTTGCGAATAGGTCGCAATTACTGGTTATAGTGAAGGCTTCTCAGTCCGTATGCTTAACCCACCGAGTCCCGACCGTTTTTTTTTTTTTTTTTTACCCAGCCTACCCCCAGATCCCGACCGATTTTCGACTTTTTGTTTTTTGGCTGAAACCTTCACTTTTGGTGAGAATCATCGAAAATTCATAGTGAAATCGCGATCCTGATGTAAAAAAATGTTGATACAGGTGTCACTCAACCTTATGTTTTCCTTCTTTTTCAGGATACCTGGCTAAGAAAACGACCTATGGAAGGGTTGACTATTTCAAACCACTTTAAATTACGTGTTTATTTCATTTATTTGGTACAAATTTATGCATAGTAAAAGTCTATAATGGTTTTCACACAATAATGGCGTTTATAAGCATTGTTCACTTACCCAAAACCCCAGTATATGGCACCTTCCTTTATGACATTACCACTTCATCACTTCTGTTTGTTTCTACTTCTACCTTCTTTGTTTCTTTGACCTCCACCTCAGGAAATCACTTTCACCGTGAATTTCGTCATTAGAGAGACCGTGGGGCAACATACCTTTACTGGCTAGGTTGCTGCTAACAGGTGAATTGCCCAGTGTGGGGGGGAGGGGGGGAAGGGGGTTAGGAGGGCCCAGGCAGTATCCCTGCTTGACAGCAGGTAGAGGAAGGTCTCCCACATATGCCTACCAAAAATCACCCGCGAATGTTGAAAAATGTGCACACAATGGGTCTTGCAATTGTGTGACGTACGGTGTACGTCATTGGGTCTGTCCGCGGAAAAAAGTAGCGACGTACACCGTACGTCGGTGGGACTTGCCGGGTTAAATATGGGTTTCGAAAACGTTTTAGCATGCGAGCACTCACGTATCTGAGGTCATATACAAAAGTCTTCATTAACCTTTTCATTTTGATGAGGATTTCTTAAAATGAGTATAACAGTTTGAAAATAGCAGGATTAAGCAGGTAAAATATGAACACTGTCAAAGGATTAGTTATAAATGGTAGATATATGATTTAATTTCCAGACAAGTAACATTTGGCAAATGTTCTTCTACTTTTGGGATTTACTTCGTATACATAAATACATACTCGTATATCTGTAACTCAAATGAAACGAACAAGTCACAGAAAGAAGCTGAACTGTATAATCCATCATGAAAAAATACAGAGTCAAAATCTGCCAAACGTGGGTTATTCAGATCCGAAGCCATATTTAGCTATCTTTGTTGAAATCAGTTTTTCATGTAACACTAAATTACTTCTAGGTCTGGTAGATCTATGATCATACTGCATAGAATTAAAGAAAACTCTTCATAAGCATAAGGAACTGACTAACATTTTTTTTCTTAACTGAGGAATTCTTGCTCAGAAAAGAAAAAAGGTTTCCTTGATTAATTTTCACATTCTGCAAGTCCAGCAGCAAAAACTTACCTGAATACCTGTTACAAATCATCAGTCTTAGGTGTTCTTTAAATGTCCTGAACAAATCTCAGTTCATTCCAGTTGGAAATAAGCAGATAGTGGTGCTCAAAATACACATATTAAAAACGGCCAGAAAACTGAAATTAGCCCATGGAACTTTTTTTTTCTTAAACAGAAGATAACAGAAGGAAAAAACAAGTGAATAAATGAAAGAAAAACATTCGGGAGCCAAATCATAATCGTCTGCCAGAATATGCTGTTGCCCAGGTCCAAGATTTAGGCCATATCTTGATACCCTGGATATTTCATGTTGATAGCTCAAGTCGTTCATGAGATATAATGGTGCTAAAGGTGGGCGATAAAAACTAGTTCACCTTTGGCAGCTATTTTGGTGACTTTAACCTTGACCGCGAGTGCCCATTATCGAACTCGTTCAAGATTTTGGCCATATTTTGCTACCCTGAAGATTTCATGTTGATAGCTCAAGCCGTTCATAAGACAGAATGGGAACACACACACACACACACACACACACACACACACACACACACACACATACACACACACACACACACTGACAGACACTCAGAGGCAAGCAAAAACATTATCTTTCTACCATCTAAAGGTTGGCAATATTCCGATGATCAGATTACAGATGTCCTCCATTCAAACAAAATCTGTAACAATTGTACTTAAACAACGGTAGATTGAAGTCTAGGAGAAACCACTGTAGGGATGCTAGTTCCAAAGATATGCAGTTTGAGGATTAAAAATTTTCACAGGCAGAAGTTCTGTAACATGGCAGTGTGACAGTGCAGTCATGTGCGCTACCACATGCCCATGCAGTGCGGAGGAAGGCAAAGAGAGATGGCACAAGAGATGCAACTTCATCTGAGCATTCGCCATAAAAATATCTGTAAAATAATTCAATGGAGGCAACATTGTTTTTCACATGTAGGGGAGGTAGTAAATTTGTAATTTCAGGTTATTGATAATTCACACCTTTGTTCCGAATTTCGTCCAGTAGTTTAAGTGCACCCTCTCCACATCCACTCCACAAGGGTGAGCAATATTCCAGCTGAGAGCACACGCAACACTTGTATATTTTAGGTAACTGTTTGTCAATGAAGAAATTACAGGTTCCGCACAATAATTTCAGTTTCTTTGAAGAGGTTTTGGCGAGTGATCTAACATGAGTGGTCCAACTGAGGGCATTGTTAAGTAAAAACATCGAG
>JAGKTI010041102.1:0-10301 GCA_018397915.1 Birgus latro
GAAAGCTCAGTATTCCACTGATCTTTTTTCCTGGCAAGTTATATACAAGTATATACACAAACATACATACATACACACAAACATACATACATATATACACACATGCATACATACATGCACACATTCATACATCAGTCACGTACTAAGAGCATCACATACATCAATCAAATGTTTATTAGATTTTCCATACCTGAATTTATGTAAATAGTTTTTCTTGTGTTTCCGATGCCTGAAGTAGTGCACACCCCGAAAATGTGGTAGATATATCGGCACACTCTAACTCTTAAACCCGTTACTTGGTGGGTGTCCTCGACTGTATAAATTCATCTCAACTTCATAATTCTGAAAGTTTACAATTCCTTAGTGTAAATAATACTTTCGCAAACGTTACAGAATTTGACCACTGCTACTGAACACCTCACCGGCCTATTACAAAGGTCAGCTCTACTTCTCAGCATTAACACATTACTCTGTTCGATCCTAAAATAGACCAAGAAACTAACCTCTGCCTCTCTGCCACCCTACAGATCAGGAGTATGAGGACTTCGAGCTAGCGCCTTTACGGTACCGACCCGAGGGCCTGGAGCAGCTGAGTGAGGCCACCAGGTTCTCGAAGGAGGAGCTGCAGTTCATGTGAGTTTTACCATTTAGTTCTTCATGTTCCCTGAATGTACTCACCCACCTTCACTTTACTATTGCAACCCCGTGAATCCGATGGGGTATGCATTATATTATCATTCTTACTCTCAAATGATTTTATGCAGCTTAAACATCCTAATAGTGAAGGGATTAATACAGCCTTTGTCTAGCCCTTCCAGGTCCAGAAGTCTCTACTCTAAATAAAACTCTGTAAATAGCAAGAATAAAGAGAAATACGCCATCTGATTTAAGGAATTAAGAAGTGGCAGGTTTTTCAACATCACCCAAGGCTGTAGGAAAAACATCAGGTGCTGAGAAGAGACCAGTCTTGTTCGACGTTTTGCCAAGCAGGTTTCCTCAGGAAGCCTGCTTGGCGAAACGTCGAATAAAACGGGTCTCTTGTGTGCACTTGGGAGTTTGTCCTACATTCTGTTCCAGCCAATGCTGAATATTACCCAAGGCTACAAAATGGAAAGGGATATTCGAAAGCTGATATAAGGTTAAAACTAACGAAAAGAATTCGAACTACGTAAAGTACCCTAATTCCCTAGCTTTCCTCCACGCACAAACGCTCCTCCACTAACCCTCACTTCTCCCAGAGTTTTATCTTCCCTCTATAATGTTTCAGCGGGAAATATTCTCATCACGATTCAAAACATCGCATGTGGTTCTTAATTAGTCCTCCCTTGTGTTCCCCCTAGCATGCCCCCCTAACCACACACCGCCAAAGATACAATGTTATCTTACACTATTTCAGGGGGCACAGTGGGAGCAACATTTCATCTAATATTTCACCTCTTTTGTGGCTCACTTACCTCTAGCGATTAATATTTCTAAAATGAGAGAGGTATGGTATGGCCCATTGCACATATATAATTCTCTCTCCGATACGATTGATTTATGAGGAAAGTGACGGACGTGAATTAAACTCAGTGGAATAGTAGAAGAAATTATGCCCCTCATCCTACAAAATACTTACTGATAAAACAGATGGTTATTTCTTGTAGTTTCACAGTCTGCTCTCTGATCTTCCTCCTTACTCATCTTCGGCCTACCTGTAAGACAAGGAAGAAAAACGCTATTACTAATTTTTAATGCAGTTACGCAGTCATTTCCTAAGTCACAAACGCGTTCAGAAACTTATGTCAAAAACTGCATGCACCATTTATCATGTCTACCCTGTGCCATAAGTACTATGAATCATTTTAGAGATCAACACACAATACACTAAACACTACACATTGCAGAGTCCGTGTTAATTATTTACACCATTAAAAAAAAAAAAACATTGTTTATACTTGATATCAAAGCAAAAATTAAGTACAGTATAACTAAACGAAATTCTAGTGTTTACACGGGGTGGGAAAATTAAGAAACACAATAAAACGATAATGTACTCTCTTAATGGCAAAAACACAAAAGCTATAAATACAGGAGCCGTCGTACTAAACGGATTACACACACACACACACACACACACACACACACACACACACACACAATGTTAATGGTGTGTGGGTCCGACAGGTATCGAGGGTTCAAGCAAGAGTGTCCGACGGGGGTGATATCCGAGGAGACCTTCAAGGAGATCTACGGCAAGTTCTTCCCGATGGGCGGTCAACCCGACGATGGAACGGGCCGCAGTGAGTACCTGTATTTTCTCTCTCTCTCTCTCTCTCTCTCTCTCTCTCTCTCTCTCTCTCTCTCTCTCTCTCTACCACCACCCCACATGATTTCCTGCTTCGTCTACTTTTTCTCTTGCAACAGGCGCATTAAAGTTATTGGTGTCTGATCTTTCTTTATACTCAGCATAACTTCACCTCACCTTACACTTGCTATAGTTACACCCTATCTACTTTCACTTGCCCAAGTTTAGATGACCGAAGTAAAGCACGGTCACAATATCAGGGACCTCATCTATCCTTTTACAGAAGGTAACATCAACTCTGTTCACACCCGTTTTCCCATACGGTACTTTATCACTGAGTCTATAGTGCAATGTGGGAATATGCTACTATATATTATGGTTGCCTATTTTTGTTACTACCTCCGCAAACGAAGTTGGAGGAGGTTATGTAGTTACCTATGTTTGTCTGTTTGTTTGTCCACGCGATATCTCCAAAAGTTCACAGCGAATTTCAAAGAAATTCTGTGAAAGGGTGGGCCATGAGCAAAGAAAGAGTTGATTAATTTGGGGGGCGGATCAGGATCCTACGTATCCCGCACAAAATCTCTGAAAGTTCTCAATAAATTTAAATAAAATTTTGTAGACGAGGGGACCATGGGTCAAGGAAGAATTCAATAAATTTTGGGGAGGATCCGGATCCTATGTATTCCACACAATATATCCATGGATCCGGATCCTTTTCATGGCAATAGCACTGGCGGAGGTATGAGCTCTCTGAGTGCTTCCTAGTTCTAATTTGTCGCCTCTATGTTTTAACAGCAACCGATATCCAGGCTAAATTCTAATAGGTATAAAGCACTCAGAGGGCGAACACCTCTGCCAAGGTCTAGAAAATTTTAGATGTACTGCTGTAACTTCTTTCCCACCAGACGAATACTTTCACGATCTCTTATATTCCGTCAATTCAGGGGTCTTAGTCTGTCCTGTTACTGCATCTCAAACATGACATACATCCTTCGACGCCAGTGAATTATGATTTAATCCAGCATCCGGAATGATGGGGACCAACCTTTAAATCCAATCAACTTTTCCATGACCCACTGCCCACCTATCTAGCAGATTTATTGTTATCCAATAACTGTTTTTTGAGAAATTTTGTCTGCACACAGACAGACAGGTAGACAGTGGTGAATTCAGCCTTCTCCAACTTCGTTGGTGGGTTTATTTTTACACTACCCTCATATCCTGCATCACCACCACCACTACGGTACCACTGCTACCACTCCCATCACCATCATCATATTTTCCACAACAATACACATTCCAAATAAGTTGTTGCAAGGTGACTGTTCACCTGATGGTAGGGTACTGTCTAGGCCACAAGACTGAGCACACCTCCGGGAGGTATCAACCGCCCACAAGAGGCTCCAACAGATCGTCTTTCCACACATTTTTTATTTTTTTGCTTTTTTTTATATGCTGCCCTTCCATACTTATGTTGGCACTGCCTTGGCCGTACTTATAGATACTTCTTACCTTACGTCATGCATCACATTGCGTGTATATGCATTTGTACTGCTTCATACAGCTATCAAGTACGGTACTTAATTTAAAATGATTAATAAATGACAAAATACGAGAATCAAAAAGGGCTGCAATAGTCCTTGGCTGTTTCCAAGACCTGGTTATCCTGTAAACTGGCGAGGACACTTGACAAATGACCCCTAATATACGGTACTCGTTGGCTGAGGTATCGTGCATTATAGTGATGGTCATAACATAACCATTAACTCTCGTAGCCTGGATTCTTCTGTTTCACTCCATTCTGAACAGTGCTTCATTAATTTTTGCTTTGTGAGTTACAGTGGTTACCAGTGCAGCATAGACTTTTATCATTGTTCACACCTCCTCCCTCTCTTGTCTCTTATCTATCTATATATCTATCTCTTTATCTACCCATCCATCCATCCATCCATCGACCTACCTACCTCCCGGGGGAAGAGGGAGGAGATATGTTTCTAATTTCACATTCCATCAGCTGACCGCACTGCCAGCACGGCATACGGACACCACCTTCACACATTCCGCTGAGGGTCGTCTTTTTCACTTAATTCTTGCATTCTCGTGGCTACTTTTTACAATTAATGCTAGATTTTATCAGCAGGGGACATTAGACAGTCTTAACCCCTCAAAATACGAGAGGTTTATCCTTGAACCAAAAAACAAAACAAAAAAACAATTAACAGTAAAAATACACTTTACGTTATCCAGGGTCAAATGTTTAAATCCAGTGACTTAAACCTGACTATTTTACTCAGCTAATTAAAGGCCTCTCGTACTGAAGGGAAAAACTAAGGCTATTTCTGACCAATCCAGTTCGAAAAATGTCTCGTAAACAGAACATAATGGTGACGAAGTAGGGGATAAAATCAGGAATATAAAGTGAAGTTGTCTGGCTGAAGAAATAAATACTTTTTTTTTTTTCCTCGCTGCCTCCTGACCCTCAATATTTTGTACGTACAGGTTACAGTATCAAGGAAAGCATCTATAGCGCTGCTCTAACTTGACGAAGATCCCTAACCCCCTTCATCTCAGCAGGGGTGCCGATTTAACAAGTAACATTTAGGAGACTCATTCCGCATAACTAAAGCTCATCGAATTTCACGCAAATACGACTCACTATCAGAGTTGTCAGAGTGGCTCAGTCTTGTCAGGCAAAAACAAATCGACCACAGATTATCATTTACACCTCACAACAAAGCTTCTAAGCGCAATATGTATACATTAAAAAGGTATCTCTCCAAGGTTTAACTAATAAATCTTAGGAAAGTCAAACCATTCGAAATACAAATTAATACAGATTTGACTTTCCTTACGTTGGGCTAGTTGTAAATAATATGGATACAAACTGAAAAGCCATATATCTCTGACTGGACGATCACTAACATCTCCCCCTTCCGGCAGATTCGGCCATGTACGCGCACTACGTCTTCGGCACGATGGACCAGGACGGCTCTGGCACCATCACGTTCGGGGACTTCATCATGGGCCTCTCCGTGCTGCTCAAGGGCACGCTGCAAGAGAGGGTCAACTGGATCTTCAAGTAGGGACAAGGCAGACATAAGAAGACTGAGTGGGGTGTCGGATGAATGGGGGTGTGGGTGGGGTTGATCTACGGTAGGAATGGGTGTGGGTTTGACTGGACTGTGCTGGGTTGGGTGTTGTTAGGTTGGCCAGGGATATGTCTAACTGAGTAGGATCAGGTTTGTTTGGGTTTCACTAGGTGTTCTGAAGGTGTATTTGGATTGGACTGGATTTGATTTTATTGATATGTGTATTTTGTGATGGAGGAGAGGATCAAGTAGGGACAAGGCGTACAGATGTTGTGGGGTCGGGCTAGAGGTCTGGTCGAGTGAGGTGCGGTTTGGTTGGGTTTGACTGGGTATGACTGCGTCTGACTGGGTAAGGTAACTTAGACCTGATTATATATTAGTTCTGATCGGTTTTGGTTAGATCTGATTGGGTTGTGCTAGGTCTCATAGAGGTGGGTTTGGGTTGCACTGGACTACAATGGGTATCTAGGGGTAGGAGATGCAGAGTTTTGAAGGGCTGCTGAAAGGGCTGTGTTTGGTAGATTAAAACTGTGATAATGTTGTTTTATGCTGAGGGATTGTCTTAAAGCCCATTCGATCATTTCTGAGAAGAGTACAGTCTTAAGCTTTTGAGAGCCGACAGGTGTTTAGCTGTCATAGGGCATTCATTAGTATCCATGTATTTTTAAATAATTTTAATTATAGGAGTGACAATAGCCGTTCCTAACGATGAGACTGCTCAGTGTGTGTGTGTGTGTGTGTGTGTGTGTGTGTGTGTGTGTGTGTGTGCGTGTGCGTGTGCGTGCGGGGGGGATGTGGGTGTGGGTGTGTGGGGGGGCTGTTTTTTCCGCCATTATTTCTCCCTTCCATCCTTTGCATTCTCTTCCAACCCTCCTTTTCCCCTGCACCTCCTCATCCCAAAGCTCTCCAAGCTAACTTTCTCTCTCCCCCTTCATCTTCAACATATTTATATTCCTTTGTCTATTTTTCTTGCCTCCTTTCTCATTCTCCAGTTCCCTAACCCTTTCAAGCAAATTTACTCCTTTTTCAGTTCCCATTCTACCCTCTTACTTCACCCCCTTTACTTCCTCTGTATTCCGCCTCTCACATTTTTCCTTCTCCCCATCCCACTACCCTCCAAATTAACCTCCCGTCCTCTCATTCCCCATCATCTTTGAAAGCCTTCGTTCCTGCTTTTCAATTTGCTTCATTTCCTCTCTTTTCTTTCCAATCTCCCATATAACCGGCCAACTCTCCCTTTCCTCCTGTTCCTACTGTACACCTTTCTACCATCTCTCTTTCCAGTTTGGTCACTTTCTCTCTTCCTCTCCTCCGCCGACCCCTCCTACTTTTTCCTACAGCCTGTTCTTCTACTCGTTCGCTCCGCCATTATCCATTCCTCTCTCTCCCTCCACTTGCTTCCCAGACTCACATCCCATCCTTTCCAATACCTCTCAAACTGACTATTTTTTATTTTTTTTTACTTAGCTTCCTACCATTCCGTCTCCCCAAGTTCAACCATCGATGTTTTTCCTTTCCACACACTATCCCTTTTGCTTCGACTATCCATTCCCGTATTTCCCTCTCCCCCTCACACAAATGACACCCCCCTCACTCTCCCCATGACACCCCCCTCACTCCTTGAAGCCTATATTACATCAAACTTCCACCCCATCTCATTCCATCTCACCATCAGATTTTTTCTCTTCCACTCTGTTAATTTCCTCCTCTCCCTCCCTCTCTCCCCAACAAACTGACATCCTCTCACCCCCTACAGCCTGTACGACATCAACAACGACGGGTACATCACGAAGGAGGAGCTGATTGACATCGTGACTTCCATATACGACCTGATGGGGGACCAGACAAGC
Organism: Birgus latro; assembly: GCA_018397915.1. NCBI lineage: Eukaryota > Metazoa > Arthropoda > Malacostraca > Decapoda > Coenobitidae > Birgus > Birgus latro. Next base: position 7,230 of record JAGKTI010041102.1, read on the forward strand.
CCCAACATCGATGACGGAACTGCGGTCGATCATGTGGAGAGGATTTTTGATGTACGGGACAATGGTTTGAGATTACTATTATCATTAGTATTAGTATTACTATTTTACTATGAATGACGCTAACAAGTATCTCACTCATGGTTTATCCTCGTTTCTAGATCCTACCTCATCTCACGTTATTTTGGTGAAAAGATGATTATTTGTCTGGGAGGGGAAGGGTCGGTGCTCTCTCTCTCTCTCTCTCTCTCTCTCTCTCTCTCTCTCTCTCTCTCTCTCTCTCTCTCTCTCTCTCTCTCTCTCTCTCTCTCTCTCTGTTGCAATGTGTGCGTGCGTAAGTGTGTGTTTAAGTGTGTGCACTTGCCTTTGCGTGTGCCTGACGTGCGTGCACACTCATGTGTGCGTTGTCAGGCTGAAAAATATGAGGGAAAGGGTCATACATATTACTCACTACCTTGCCACAGATCCCGGACATAAAGTATTTTGACGGCAGCTTAAAGTACCGCTTGTTAGCTTCAATCACAGAGAGAATAGGGGTCGCAGTGGTGAACATCTTTTACTGGTACATAACAAGCGGGTCTTCTTAACAAAAGGAAGCCGTGAGTGAGGACACATGGGAAGCTCCCTGTATTGTAAGGATTTACGACTAAACAGGCCTCGAGAGTGAGCACAGCACATTCAATAGACTTTTGAATATAACGGGAAGGGAGACAAGGGATGCTCTTCTGTATGTAAATTGACCCTCTGCGTCATCACCGATACTACAAAAACAAGCTTTAACCTATCAGTAGTATGACGTCTCTTACGCAGCATTTACGTTACCATCAAGCAATTTTTTTCATTTTAGAAGAGGATCCTCATACTGAAGGTGCTAATGAAAAATCTGCAGTAAAAAGTATTAATTAACTGTCTCAATAACAATCTTTTTCTTTCTTGATAATACCAGACGAATTTTAGTGGCACGAAAACTTCTGGCCAGATAAACAAATGGCCTTCAGCTCTCTCCCTATCCCCGAATGTAAGGTGGTGGACTGCAGAAGGATAACTATAGTCTACAGGCCACCGACTTCACATCCAGATGAGCCTGAGCCACAACAACAACAACAGTAATAACAAAAACAAAAACCAGTCGATTTTTCCCAGCTCAGCATAGACATTTCTCCTAATAAAGGATTACTGACGTATCCGTTAATGAGGGAGACAAAGACTTTAATCATCAGTCTGCTAAATGCGATGAATTAGGTCCAGTCAATTACGCTGAGCTCGTATGTCAAGAGAAGCCTTTGTTGTTTTAATACACAACCTTCCCCTCTCAGCCTAATGGGACTTTATACTCCCTTCAGTCCTATTCGTTTTTCCAAAGCTGAATTAAGTCGGCTGGAAATACGTACATGCATATAAAACACATTCATTTAAGTGTATAAGTGTATGTATGGCAGATTGCTGTGTCATGGCTCAGTCACCCCCCCTTTTTTTTTTTACCCGAAGGCTGCATTTCAAGTTTTACAGGCGCTTACAGCATTCCGGCCGAGCCCCTTAGCCATGAGGTCCCTTCTAAGTACCTTATCCAATGTTCTCCTTCATCTGCCCGCAGGGTCTATGCTCTTCTACATTTCAGTTGGTTCTCTATATCCGGTTACCATCACACAGTCCCTCAAACCACCTCAGCCTACCCTTGCACATCATCTCACCAGCATTCTCAAAGCCCAAGCATCTTATCAAATCTGCACACGTCGCTCCATCCCGCACTGTGACACTACACATTCTGTTCACCATTTTCATTTACAGTACTCATAAACGCTCCGACCTGCGAACTCCACGCTCCTTTGCTACTCATTTTTCCCTGCCATACGCCACTCACACACGAAGCATAAAGTTTCTCTCCCAAGCACACGCGGAGTCCCAACATTGTCAGTAGGGGTAGCAGCTCTCTTATCTTCTTTCAGTTACATTTGACCCTTGCACCCCATGCGCTAATCGTAACCCAAGAGCAATAAAACTCATATTTCAGCCAGAATAGATCAAAAGAAATCACTGTACCGCCTTGATCACCGAGACCGCTAATCCACTAATGCAGCAGGTCAATTTCCAGTGACATAAAATCACCCGACGGTAGCGAGATTAAAACAAGACCATCATATTTAAGCGGTTACTGAATAAATGGACAGATATTTCATTGCACCCATTCAGCCTGAGGACGTACCTATAAACTACTTCATTTTCGCTTCCCCTTGAAGCTAATAATCAACTTGGGAAGGAATTTTACGGGAGGCTATTAACTGGTGGTGCTATAATCTACACCCCATATTTTAAAACGTCTCTCCGTCCGTCTAAATAAAATCGTCTGGAGATAAAACGAAGAAAATAAGACATCCTTGCGCTAAGGTAATTAAAACAACTACGCCTTGATATACAGACAGACTGATAGATATAGATCAAGATAAAGACAGACAGTTGGACAGACAGACAGATAGTTAGATAGATGAATGGATGGATGGATGAACTGAGAGACTGATAAGCATAGATAGATAGATAGGTAGATAGACAGATTGATTGATTGACAGGCAGGTAGACATAGATAAATAGACTGATAAAATCAGATAGACAGAAGGATGGATGGATGAAGACAGACAGACAGACAGATGGACAGATGTACAGACAGGTATGAACTATTGTTATCTTAAAATACTGGGCAGTATCCTCCTACTTTCTCTATTCTCGTTTCAAAGCCAAAGGTGGCTGTTGCGTATATGTACGCAACGATCTATCTTGCTCTCGTGTTCCTGAACTTGATTCTTCTGAATTCTCTGCTCTCTGGCTTCGGATTTCCTGTCATTCTCTGACTAAATATATCTGTGCTGTTTACTTATCTCCTAATTCTACTGACTATCAAAAATTCTTTGACTATCTTACTTCTACGATGGAACACATTCTATCCATTTCTCCTTTCTCTGAAATCTCCATTCTAGGAGATTTCAATGTTCACCACCACCTTTGGCTCTCCTCTCCTTTCACTGATCCACCTGGTGAACAAGCCTACATCTTTTCTATCCTTAATGACCTAGAGCAGCTTGT
>JAGKTI010041103.1:0-10301 GCA_018397915.1 Birgus latro
CCATGGCCCACCCGTCACAAAATTTCATCAAAATCCGTTCATAACTTTTGAGTAATCTTGCCAACAAGTCAGACAAACCAACCAACCAACCAACGAGAGGTGAAACATAACCTCCTTGGCGTAAATAATAATTAATGACAGTCACAGGAACAGCTCCATAAGATGGGAATAGGAAAGATTATTTCATGCCTCTGTAGATCTCACACAGAAGATGTACACATTGTGGGACGATGAGCGTTGAGACCAGCTCTAGGTCTTCGGCAGAAATCTGCATCCCATTTCAGAGGATAAAGTAGTGGAATGCAGGCAACAGCGGACGGCAGGACGTATCGTAAATATTCATAATACATTAAGAAGGGACTGTGATGCACTATACATCACTGAAAGTATTCTTTTAATTTTCATTTTTTTTTAAATTTCCCTCTCTTTCATTCTTCTTCTTCTTCTTCTTCATCTTCTTCTTCTTTCTTCATCATCTTCTTCTTCTTCTTCTTCACACAACTATCGTGCGCTGTTTTGAGAATGAAGTATTGCCTGACGATGGTGTCTTTCATTTGCTAAAAATTCATGCTATGGAAAGATAATTAACTATAGTGTGATATGGTTAATTTTCTCCGGATCCTCGTGTAATTCGCCATATTGCCCCATATGAAATTCCCTGGATGAATCAGAGGGCGTGGAGAGGGAATGCAGGGCCCCGAGAATGACACCTTCCATTCCAGGCATTCTCCTCTCTTTCTGTTGACGCCGCTTCTGGATATTGCCGTGTCCCTCTTTTCAGTCGTTTATTGCCTGTGATTCTCTTCATGTTTATCGTTCCATTTGTGAACTAGAAAATAAGTATGTAGTACTGAGAATCACACTATAAATACAGTGCAAGGAGTTAATGCTGACTGACTACATCGTTTTAGCCAATAATAGCACATTGATAATCTCCTCTTGAGCATCGCATGATCGAGACATCTATTGTGTTATTTCAGTTTTCATTGGACGCTTTTCTATCACAGGGATCTGAAATTATTACAACAATCGTTAATTCTCACACGGTCGTGCTTCCTCGAGTACCTTTATTGTAACTATCGCAGGATGACAATATTTAACTACAAGCAACTTGGAGAAACCAGGGGGACCATACCCAGCTCTTATCCATGTGTAACGCACAGGTATTGTTCAGAGTCGCGATTGACCAATATACCAATCAATGTTTTATACACATAAAACGCACACACACACACACACACACACACACACACACACACACACACACATACATATATAGCATACGTACAACGTAAACTCAGTCAGGCAGATATGTCCTTAGATATGAGGGGCTATTTTCATCAGTCAGCCACGTTACCATCCAAAATATATTATCAAATACAGTATCAGTTCATTTCAAACGGCAAACGCAGCGTCAGATCAGGCAGATATTACCTTACTTCTGTTGGACTAGTTTCCCCAATCAATCAGCGTCCAAACACCATCAAACACAGATCCAGTTCAGCTACGAGGGCAGACACAGCGACAGATCATCATCAATCACGACTGATCGACTCCAGACGGGAATCACGTAACAAGGCGACGCCCTTTGTAGTTTAGTTTTGCTGCTGTCAGAAGATTTTTATTTATTTTAGAACCATCCCGTATGAATGGGGTTTATTAAGGTTATATCTATCCTATGCTGAATAGAATTGTCAGAAATAGCAAAAATAAAACGAAAAAGACATCCGCGGATAGACTGAGTAAAAACCGTTCCAGAATCATTGAATCATACGACCCACAATTCTTGCTGCCAACAGGAAAGTGAATATTATTCGGGGACATTGCTGTAGTATATTTGACGAAAGATGGTAGTGCATCATTATACAGTGATGTATGATAATAACAATAATAATAATAATAATAATAATAATAATAATAATAATAATAATAAAATAATAATAATAATAATAATAATAATAATAATCATTATTATTATTAGTTGTAGTAGTAGTAACGGCCACCCTTTGCGGGATTAAGGCGTCTTGCAATAGATAGATAGATAGATAGATAGTTGTAGTAGTAGTAGAAGTAGCAGTAGTAGCAGTAGTAGTAGTAGCAGTAGTTGTAGTAAACAACAGAAACAGTAATAATAAGAAGCCCAGTGGACTGCAGGGTTAAATTGCCCACCTCCAGCAGTCCATCATCCTTCTTTCGGGGAACAGGGAGGGGGGTAAGGGACGTCTGCATAACCGGGCAGCAGAGCCAACTGGTTCTGTCAGTGCCACCACCGAAAGACGTCCCTCTCCACCACCAAGTTGAAGCGTGAAACGGCATACAGGGTGACCTTTAAACAGCTCCCCGTGAGACTCTCAATTGGCACTATATTGTACGTTGCGGAAACGGCTCAGTCTGCTGGTATGGGCATTTGTGTGGCGGTGGGAGAAAGCAATGGGAAAACGATGAGGTATGGAAACTGATAATGCTGACTGTCATTCAAGGAAGAAACAAGAAATCACCCAATGGAATGGAAGGAGAGCGTTAAATGCGGCCCACCCTGTATAACTGCACCCCAGGTGGACTTGTCACTCGTAGACGCAAAGGCTAAAGGCAGCCAAAGCATCAGCCCACGAATGCGTGTCGCCCACAATCACATAAACACACACAAAGACCATTAATCCTCTGGCAATCAGAGGGATTTCAACGCAGCTTCGCCAAGACATACTCAGATCAAGCCACATATCCCAGGATGCTGCCCACAAAGTTTGGATACAATATGCCCACCCGATTTTGAGATTTTGGTAACACACACACACACACACACACACACACACACACAACACACACACATTACCACCTCGCCAGGCAGGCAATATCATCTCGACTCGAGGAAAATCAACTGTATTGGTAGTAGTGGTGCACCGGATATTGCTTTTTAAAATGTTCACTTATGATTTGTATTCATACTTACAGCTTTGCATTCCTTATTAGGCGACATCAACTTTGGAATAAACTTTCTTCCTGCACTGTAATCAAGTTCGTGTGAGGATTGAACAAGTTTATCCTCAAACGATTTGTCCTAAAACCTGACTATCCTTGCTGGCTGATTACAGTGTTGCCGGCAGAGTATCTAGTCATGTGGCCAAATACACCACATACAGATTAACGCATAGTGTGTCATGGCACACACTGTAAAGGGTTAATAAACGTATGTGTAGCCGGGGAGGCAAGAACAATACTTTTTTTTTTCTTTTTTTACCTCAGAAGTTAACATTGTGTACTAATAAACTACTCGGTGTGGGACCGAATCCTGGTCTGGATAGTGATTAGTCTGTTAAGGTTCGGGCCACCACTGTAACATAATTTGGATTATGGGTATTTATGGGTCCACAGTATTATTACATTTAAATTAGTCGTCACGTCATTGTACGTTAAACCGATATTAATAACAATACATATGTACCGTAAGATATCCTCCCCCCAAAAGTGGAAATTCAGGAAGTCATTCCTCGGCATATTCTGGGTAAAAATGCTATATCAATATGGATCTCTGTCTTTGCCGCTACAGAACTACAGTTACTTACGATCTTATGAACGAAAATGGTCTCCTTCCTTATTCACTACAGCTTATGTGTAGCGTCTAAATTCTTTTGAATAATTTTAGTCAGTAAAGTAAAAATTGTGAATTATTGGTTTCATGTGCCCAAAACATCACTGCCTCTGTCATCTGAACAGTCAGTGCCTCAAGGCAGATCTTCATCATTACTATACTAAGTTCATTTTAACTAGGCGTACAATTGCCACTTTTTCATCATGAATGCTGAGCTACAGCAGGAAATTAATGCCATAGTATGGTGCTAGTCACAAAGGAGTGCTACAGAAAGGAGGTAGAACCGTAATTTTGTGTTATTCTGCCACTAAAGTACAAGACATAAGCTGCAAAGAACGAAAATCTCTGCACATTTCAAGTTACCAGAGTAAATACAAGTACACACCATGCCAATAAATGTTTGTACTGTACTCTGCAATGCAGTGCACAGAGAAGCGTACCACTGGCTCATACAAAGGAAAGCTACCTCAGACTCGGGACTCCGAATGATGCTCTTTTGATGGCGCTGCTGACCTTCACTAATGAACTTTATTAGCTGTCGGGCACACGGGCTCCATCATCAAGGATGGCCAGAGAATACATGACCCTATATGGCGGCGGATTCCAACCTTTTCCGTTCCGTGGCTTCCCAGACAAAGCACAGGAGCCCCCGAGGTCCCCTTCTATTTTAATAGGCTTTGAAGCGGCATATAGCGGATTGTCACCCGAATGAGGATGATGGCTACGAATCTGTAGCAACAAGGGAAATCCAGAATTATAATGCTTTCATGTACATACGGTAATTAAACATTTAAAAAGTGATTTGAGAACTAAGCGGGAAGTCCTGAATCACATTTTTGCTACCAGCTGGGTTTCAAGTCAGCTAATTAAGTTGCTTCAGTTTGTTGTTCGACATAAACTCTGCATCATGGTATTGCATATGGATACACGAGAACTGGAAAACAACTTGGAGAGCCAGTTTGCCGATAAGTCAGTAACAACCAAATTTCAACGACAATTCTGTCAAGATGCAGTATACAAGTATATCTGTAGCAAATGAATTACTTATAAAATACCATAATTTTGTCTTGCTTTTCCTCCAGATATGGTTTCTGAAAGAAGGTTTACAGAAAAGGGATTCATTAAAAAATTGCCTCAGGAAACGATAGGTAATTTGTGACAAATCTCATTGCCACCTGAGAAACAGAGAATGGGCTTTCCAAGAGCCACGACCCGCAGTCTGGGAACCACTGGCTGGCTATAGAAACACAAGCAGGCAGATCAAATATTGTAGACAAGGTTAACGTGAGGGCTAGGGTGAACTCACGTAGATCCAGAAAGCAGAATACGAAGGCTTGGGTTTTATGGTTATCGAATGTAACTGTGTGTTTAAATCCCAGTCTTTCTTCTGAAAATGAATAACAGTAGTCAGTTTACACCCGGGTCCCCACTGTACTGCTGGGTGGGCAGCGACAAGGGGAAACAAACCTTTCTAAGAGGTTGAGTGGGTGGAGAATCGAACTCGAATTCTTTCAGTTGGAAGTCGTAGGTACTGATCAATGGACTACTGGATTTGGCCTCAGCCTGATGGCATATAATACAGGGCTGCCAGATCCAGAACCACACATATCATTGACTTCCTCCTGGATATCGCTAGATAGTAGTGTAATCCCCCCCCCCCCACTAAAAATATGGCGTAATACAAAAAAAAAAAAAAACTATGATATTCCCAGAACTTTGATATAATTTCCAAGCTCTAGATTTCTTGCCGCATGACATTAAAATATTACTGCTGAATGGAGGCAAATTCGTCTATATCTAACGAGAAAGCGTGAAACTGGGACTACTAGGCAAACAACACTGATTCATAATACTGTACTTTCACTGAGCACCAAAAGTTCTTTTATTGAGTTACTTAAAGAAGTCCCGATGAGATTTTTTCATTTAATTGGGGTTTGGAGATGAAGAATGAGCAACTGACTAAGAGAGTGTATATGAACCTGGTGGAGAGAGGGAGCGAGGGGGAAAGGACATCGAGGATGACAAATTCTTCGACTATGTTACTTCTACAATGGAGCACATCCTATCCATTTCTCCTTTCCCTGAAATCTTCATTCTAGGATATTTACATGTTCACCACCACCTTTGGCTCTCCTCTCCTTTCACTGATCCACCTGGTGAACAAACCTACATCTTTTCTATCCTTAATGACCTAATGCAGCTTGTACAGCACCCTACCCATAACCCTGACTGCCTTAGAGAGAGAGAGTTCCATCATACTTGACCTCCTTACAACTAATCCTTCTGCTAACGTTGTAAATCTCTCCTCTCCGTTGGGCTCCTCTGACCACAACATTATTACCTTAACCTGTCCTATTGCTCTGGTACTGTCTGCGGACCCTCCAAAGAAAAACTGGTTGTGGCACTTTGGAGCTACTGAGTGGGAGGCCCTCAGGAGGTACTTCTTTGATTTTCTCTGGAATGATTATTGCTTCCATTGCCGAGAGCCATCTGAGTGTGCCGTGAGCATTACGGAGGTTATTCCCTTGGGCGTGGAAGCATACGTTCCTGTCTCATATCCTTTGACGAATGCATAAAAACCTTGGTTTAATCACACTTGTTCTAATGCTGTCCACAACAAGAAGAAAGCCTACAAAAGATACCGGAGTAAACTCACCCCTCAATCTCATCTTTTTTTAAAATTATGCCCAGAATCGTGCCAAGTCCGTTCTTCGCTCTGCTAAAAATAATTTCATCCGTACTAAATGCTCTCAACTCTTCAACTCAAATTCTTTCCGCTCCTTCTGGCAACTTGCCAAAAAACCTTTCTAACAACTTTACCTCATCATCCTTCCCTCCACTTTTCCACTCTGATGGCTATGTAGTTATTTCTTCTGCTGATAAAGTAGAACTTTTCGCTCAGACTTTCTCCTACAATTCCACCTTAGAAGATTCTGGTGCTGTTCCTCCATCTGTTCTCCCCTCTGACTTCCTCATGATTGACATTAAAATTTCTTCAACTGAAGTATTTTCTGCCATCATTGGCCTCAGTAATAACAAGGCATATGGGCCTGATGGGGTTCCTCCTGTTGTCCTCAAAGAACTGTGCTTCTGTGATTACTCTCAGCCTAGGTAAATTCTTTCGCCTTTGTCTATCAACTTGTACCTTTCCTTTTTACTGGAAATTTGTTCTCATTCAGCCTGTCCTAAAAAAGGACGACCATTCCCAACCCTCATCGTCCAATTGCCTTAACATCCTGTATTTCAAAAGTTTTCGAGTCTATTCTTAACAAAAAGATTTTAAAGCATCTTTCCTATCACAACCTTCTTCCTGATTGTTAGTATGGGTTCTGCTAGGAACACTCCACTGGCGATCTTCTCACCGACCTTTCAGTCTCCTGGTTATCCTCGTTTCGGGACTTTGGCGAAAGTTTTGCCATTGCACTTGACATCTCAAAGGCTTTCGATCGAGTCTGGCATAAATCTTTAACTTCCAAACTGCCCTCCTACTGTTTCTATCCTTCTATCTGTGCTTTCATCTCTAGCTTCGTTTCTTGTCTTTCTATAGCTGCTGTTGTAGATGGCCACTGTTCTTCTAGATCTATCAACAGTTGTGTTCCCCAGAGCTCTGTCCTATCACCAACTCTCTTCCTTTTAAACATCAATGGCCTAAGCTGTACATCTAACCCTATCAACTCATACGCTGATGACTCCACCCTTCACCTTTCCATTCGCTTCCCTCAGCGTCCATCTCAGCACTTGCTTCAACAAACAAGGGATGAGGCTATGGCACACCTAATGTCTGACTTGGCTTATATCTCTGATTGGGGTAAAAATAAATTTGTTGTTTTTAATTCAGTTCTTTCACCTATCGTCTTCCAGACGAGTACCCTTTAATTCTTAATATATCCAGCTCAATCCTGCATCATCTTTAAACGTACTTGGGGTTTCATTCTCTCGGGACTTATCTTGGAAAGAACATATTACCTCCCTTGTAAAATCTGCTTCCAAGAGATTAGTTGTGCTAAGCCGACTCCGTACCTTCTTTACCCCTTCACAGTTGTTGACTTTATACACGGGTTTTACTCGCCCCTGTGTAGAGTACAACTCTCATGTGTGGGGGGGAGGGCTCCCTACATACAGCTCTTCTCAATAGAGTGGAGTCAAAGGCTTTTTTCTCATCAACTCTCCTCCTCTTACTGGCTCCCTTCAACCTCTACGTCTTCGCCGCACTGTTGCATTTTCTATCTCCTTTCTATCGCTGCTTCAATGGTCACTGTTCCTCTGAACTGTCAGCTAGCATCCCTCCACCGCTACGGCGAGCATGTAGCACCTGTCTAGCAACAAACTCTTATTCTTCTTCTGTCAAACTCTCCAGTGGAAGAGTTAACCGCTACCCCCAGTCCATCATTTATGCACAGGCCAACTCTGGAACTGTCTCCCTCTGTCTGTATTTCAAACTGCCTACGATCTCCAGTCTTTCAAGTGCAGTGTGTTCATTCATCTCGAAATGAATGGATCTTGAATTTTGCTCTCTGTTATGTTGTTTTTGTTTTTTCTTGGAGGGAGGAATTTGCAGGCCCCTGGCCTTTGGTTCCTTCTTCATTGCATGAAAAAAAAAATCTCTTTGGGACAGCTGAAAGAGGGCAAACTTCCGGCAAGAAGGAATGGTACAAGCCAACAAGCAATGGCGATAGAGTTTACCCGCGCAGGGTGTAAGCACAGAAACACAGTTCTTGAGGACAACAGGACGGACCCCATCAGGCCATGAGGAAGTCAGAAGGGGGAAGTGATGGAGGAACAGCACCGGAATCATCTAAGGTGGTACTGGAGGAGAAAGTCTGTGCGAAGAGTTCTGCTTTAACAGTCGAAGAAACTGCTACACAGCCATCAGAGTAGAAAAGAGGAGGAAGGGATGATGAAAGAAACTTGTTTCAAAGGTTTTTTGGCGAGGTGCCAAAAGGAGTGTGAAGAGAGCGTTGGATGCGAGAGGGTTGTCTGTTGAGCAAGGAAGAGTGGCTGTGCATGATAGAAATGAATGGAGAGAAATTGTGAATGAATGAATGATGACACAACCCTGAGGGGATATTCTCCTGCATTTTGTCTGATCAGCTGATCAGTTCAGGTGCAGGTAAGGGGCTGGGTCCATTATGATGTGGCAGGGGTAAACCTGCTCTGCTATCGGGCCCTGCTGCGGATGTCACTGACTGCACTGCGTAGTTGACCCTCGTACGGTGTGGTGCGGTGAGGATCTGTCCCTTCTCCCCTTTGGGGCTAAGATGTTAATGAATGTGTTTCAGTGGATGAGTAAATTGAGAGTGTGTTGACCTGTCTCAGCTACCTCCCTTTCCTTGGGGGAAGCAGCCTAGGTATATAAATAGAGAGATAGATAGCTAAAAGGAGCGGGAAGAATTTGAGTCAGAGAGTTTAGAGCATTTAGTACGAATGAAATTGTTTTTAGCTTCGGGCACAGACACAAGAGAGATGTGGTTCAGTGGTAGGTTGGATATGGTACCTTATGTGGACCTTCTCCCTGTTGTGGACAGCATTAGAACAGGCGCGATTAAACCAAGTTATTTTGCATTTGTCACTGGATATGAGAAAGGAACATATGTATCCATGCGCGACTAAATAACCTCCGTACTGCGCGAGGCACACTCAGATGGGTCTCGGCCATGGAATCATTAATCATCCCAGGGAAAATCAAAGAACTACTGCCTGAGGGCCTCCCATTCAGTACCTCCAAAGTGCCACTGTCGCTGCTTCCTGGGTGGGTCCACAGGCCTTACTAGAGTGACAGGACAAGTTAAGGTGATAATGTTGTGATCTGAGGAGTCCAATGGAGAGAAAAGATTAATTCATTGCGGGAAGAAGGAGTAAACGAGAACATTGTAAACCTGCTCGAAAACATATACAGTGAGGGAACTGCTACAGTCAACTTACATAAAAACTCAGAAAAAAAGAAGACTGAGAAAAGAGTGAGTCAGGGAAATATAATTTTACCAATATCATTTACAGCATGCCTTGAACGTATTTACAGAAATCTATAATGGGAGAAGGAAAGACTAAACGTACATTGAGAAAAGTTAAATCATTTAAGACTTGCAGATGAAATTATCCTAATCTCAGAAACAGCAGGGACATTACAAGAAATGTTAAAGGACCTAGAAGAGGAAGTCTCAGAGTAGAGTTAAGACGAACTGGAGTGAACCTAAAGTAACGTTTAATCTAAATCCACCAAAGAGAGTCAACAAAACAAATGAAGAAATACCTAATGGTGATGAGGAGTCCAGTTACTTGGGGCAAATAATAAAACTAAACCAAAAGCCATAAAAACGATATAAAAAGACGCATTAAAATTGCAGGTAAAGCTCTCGTTAAGCACAAAGACATCATGGAAAGTAGCTTGCCAGTTTGTATGAAATGAAAAGTATATAATAACGAATGCATAATCTCAGCTATGACGTACGCTTGTGAGACCTGGAAAGTGACAAAATCAACTGAAAATCAATTAATCTGTACTCGACGAAAGTAAAGGTCAGTGTTAGGAATATCTTTGAGAAACAGGAAGCGAGCAACATGGGTAAGAGAGCGGATAAAACTGAAAGATATTATAGAAGTTGTAAACGAACAGTAACGAAGGTGGGCAGGATATGTAGTAAGAATAAGGTATAACCGATGGAGGAAGAGGCTGACTGAATGGACTCAAAGAGATATGAAGCGTAGCAAAAAC
>JAGKTI010041104.1:0-10301 GCA_018397915.1 Birgus latro
CCTACCGGGTATAGAAAACCTTGACCTATTAGTGAGGCGAATGTTGGCTCCAATACATTATACCCCGGATATTGGTATTACAAGGGACGACTGCTCAAGGCATGAAAGACATTGTAGCACAAAGGAGAAGGCGAGAGAGAGAGGACAAGCAAACACGAGGGAAAAAAGACTCAAAGAAACCCTAAGTCGTGTAGAAGTTTTAGAAATTACCTCGACACATACTTGCATCTCCATTGATTTTATTATCTACAGTGTCGATTGAATGAATATTTGTATACTCACATTGAAAAACCTTGCACAACAAAGAAGAAAGAGATAGAGGTAGGAAAGCAGGAACAGCATACATTCGGGGAACAGGAGAAGAGGATTTTTGTAAGGCTGAAATTATTTGGTTCATGACCGATGAGGATCTAAAAATCTCTCTCTCTCTCTCTCTCTCTCTCTCCCTCTCTCTCTGTGTGTGTGTGTGTGTGTGTGTGTGTGTGTGTGTGTAGAGCTTTAATTTTTCTGACTGAAAGCACAATGCACATTTGATTAATTTATTTACTTATTTTTGCTGTCTAAAGACAGAAGAAATACCAAAGGATTCGTAATGGCTTATCAGGCATGATTGTTTTCATTATATTCAATGAAACAAGCTACTTACGAGTATGCAGATTATCACAAGCCTGCTGTCACGTAAGGGATAATGCTAGCCCTGATATCCGACACTACGTTTATAAACTGTTAGGTAACGCTGGATACGGGGGATAATACATGTGTGAGCTAGTGGTATCAGTATTTGCCACACGCACTATGAAGGTATTCACACATGCTACATTTAATAACGAGCATTATGGTTCATGATTGGTAAGCAGTTATTGTGTTAGTATTTCACAGCATCTAGTGATTGATAATAAAAAGAGCATACAATACGAGTAAAGCAGTAATGTTACCTCGGTTGTCTTTGTGTTACGTCTTTGTGTTAGAACTAATAAGTTGATCTAACCTTTATTGATGTTCACATCAATTGACATGAATGTCAAAATACAGTTGGTAACGGGGTAAATTTTCGTACTTTCATTAAAGATTCCACTCGTCGCTCCCCTCCTCAGGTCATCTCTCACCTCTCGTGTAGTAGTAAGGCAACCTCCTTAGCCTCCTCAAACCCCCCATTCCCCCCTCAAACCTCTCTCCTTTTTTCTCCCTNGAATGCTTCGAACGGAGCTCACTACAAGTGTTTCGAGATTACCATCTCACCCAGTGTTGGTAGTGCTGAGTGGACCTTGCGGGAGTGTGGCCAGCTGTACATCTGAGTCTCTTCCCGTGGGGGATCCTCGCCCGGTGGTGGCCCAGAGTGCGATCCAACCTTTCGTCGTTGACTATCACCTGGCGATGCTTGCTTGGATGCCATCGTGCTCCTCCTTGGTCCTGTCTTCCGGGGGTGGCAGCTGCAGACCCAGGCGCGGGATCTCCCGACGGACCAGCAACTGGAGGTGATGGCGGTGCTGGCACCCCTGATGGCCCTGCTGCAGGCAGTGCTGGTATTGGTGCAGGCACCTGTGGTGGTCCTCCTGCAGGCTGTGCTGGTGTTGGTGCTGTCACTGGAGGTGGTACTCCTGCAGGTGGTGCTGGTGCCTGTGCCTGCTGGGTGCCAGGTCCTGGTAGTGCTGGCCGTCGGGTTGGAAGGTCTGGGGTGCAGTGGATTACATGTCCAGACACGGGCCAGTCCTCTTCATGGAAATCTAGAAGATTGTAGATGATCTGCTTCACAAATTCAAGGATAGTTACTGTCCCGCGTCTGTACTTTTTGTACAAGGTGAACGCTTTGATGAGTGCCATGTAGCCGAAGTAGAAGGTGATCTTCTTCATCCACTTGACGGTTCGCTGTTGGATGAGGTAGTACTGGACCATCTGGTCAAAATGGTCCACCCCACCCATGTACCTGGTGTACTCCTCCACAACGATGGGCTTCTGGACCATCTTCTCCACACAGGTTGTACGCCTGTCAATACCCCGCACCTTCCCTCGAACCCTCTTTGGAATGGTGTCGGGACTGTGGAAGGTGGACACCATGCTCACAATGTGCTTATCCCTCCATAGCAGGATGAGCACGTTGTCCTTGTACCTCTACACCATGCCCCCCTCAGGCAGGCTCTTAGCCCTGATGATGGCCTGCAGCTGGCGTGGTGCTCCTCTAGGCAGCCGTATGGTCTGCTGTGAAGAGGAGTTCGCACAGGGCTACAGAATTGTAGTAATTTTCCATGAATAACTTGTAGCCATGGTCCTTCAACTGTTCCACGAGGCATAACACGGTTTTCTTGAGGGTCCGCTGCACCCCCGTGTAGACCTCGAAGTTCCAGATGTAGCCCGAGGTCGCCTCAGCCAACATGTAAAGTTTTATGGCATACTTGGTTGGCTTCAAGGGGTTGTACACCTGGAAGGAGAGCTGTCCCTTCCACCCCAGAGAGCCCTCATCCAGGCTGAGACGCTCCTCGGGTTAGTACGTCGCCTGGAACCGCTGAAGGAGGTACTCAAAGAATGTGTGAACGCAGATGAGCCGATCTTGGTTGTCCGGGGTATGTCGAGCTAGCTGAAGCAGTGGAAGTGCCTCAGGATGGCGTTGAATCGCCTTCCACTCATCACTCGCCTGAACCTTGGGTAGTTGTGCAGCTCGCTGGTGCGCCAGTAGTGCCTGATGGTCGGCATGTGCAGGACTCCCATGAAGAGGTATAACCCCTGCAACTTGGCCATCTCCTCCTCATTAAAGGTGAACCAGGCATCCAGCTGTGTGCCTACGAATGTGGCATACTGGTTGGTTTCCACGGTGAGATATGACAACAACTCACGTGTGAAGAAGAGCTGGAAACTCTGCAGCGGAGTCATTGGGATATCCACCTTGATCCCTGGGGAGCCAGTGAACAGCTCGTGGTTCGGTGTGAACGGGCCACTGCTCCACCCGATATACTCTTCAGTGCCAGTAGCGGCGGAGGCAGCTGGTCGGCGTTCTGACACAATTTGGCCTTCCCTCCGACCCCTTGGACATCCCCCATGTCCAGGCAGTGAACAACGAAACCCTCGTTTAGGAGGGGACGGCTTGGACGAGGACAAGGACAAGACAGAGGGCTCTGAGAACATCATTCTCCTTTGCTTGGCCGGCAAGGATGTTACCATAGCATCCTGCAGAGTAGACGCAGGTAGAGGGGCCATGCTCACGCACGATGCCCCAGCTTCCGGTAACATTGGCTCGGCAAAGGGGACAGAGGGGCCTGGAGATGGAGAGGTGACAAAGACAGCGGTGGGACCGGGAGGTCCTAGAGGTGGGGAGGGTGCTGCAATGGTGCCAGCCACTGGTGGTAGTGATGCCTCTCGTGGTGGAAGGCAGCGGGGCAGCTCCACTTCCTGGCAGGAGGGTGTCAAGTCCTCCTTCTCCACCCCAGAGTGGTCACTCTCACTGTCACTCTCCGATTGGATCTCCTCGGGGAGTCTTATCCACTCTTTTTGTGCCAACCCCAGTTTCATCTTTGCTTGACAGAAGATTTTCTACGTTTCAAGCCAAGTGGAGAATATGCTGTGCCTAGGGATGTGAGCTGAAAGAAAACAATCCAGATACTGTATTCACAGCCAGCCAATAACTTTCATCAACACTGGTACAATGAAAGGAATAATGATATATGTGTATGTCCTTGAAAAACATCATCTGCTTCACCTGACTTCCTGCAGAGGTTGGGGCCACCTACGTGACATACGGACCACGTGCGTAAAATAAATAAATAAATAAATAAACAGCGCAGTGTGTCCTCGTAAGGGAAATCACGTGTCGTACACCTGACTTAGCGCAAAGGTAGCGAAATGCTACTCGACATACGGGCCACATGCATGAACCTCAATGGTGAAGTGTTTCTCATACACTGATAAATTTGGTAATGTCTCATGGAAAAAATAAATAAACATTGCAGCGTGTTCTCGTACAGGAAATCATGTATCGTACACCTGACTTAGTGTGAAGGTAACAAAATGCTACGAGACATACGGGCCACGTGCATGAACCTCAGTGGTGAAGTGTTTCTCATACTCTGATAAATTTGGTAATGTCTCATGGAGATTTAAAAAACACACACATAAACAGTGCAGCGTGTTCTCGTAAGGGAAATCACGTGTCGTACACCTGACTATGCTACATGACATACGGGCCACATGCATGAACCTCAGTGGTGAAGTATTTCTCATACAAAGTTTCATGGAAAAAAAAAAAACGTAAACAACACGAAAACAGCGCACCATGGCCTCGTTACAAATTCGTAGGTGCTAGACAGGTAGTGCTACCTTCATGCTAACTCAGGCGTGGGACATGACATTTCCCTTATGAAAACACGCAGCACTATTTATTGGATTTTCTTTTCACATGAGACATAACCAAATCAATCACTTTATGAGAAACACAGAACACTTCACCACAAAAGTACATGCACATCGTCCGTATGTCTGGTGGCTTTTCTGGCTTACTCAGGTGTACGACACGTGACTTCTCTGACGAGAACACGCTGCACTGTTTACGTATTTTTCCCTCATGAGACATAACCAAATCTATCAGTGTGTGAGAAACACTTCACCACAAAAATACATGCACGTGGTCTATATGTCTGGTGGCATTTCCGGCTTACTCAGGTGTATGACATGTGACTTCCCTGATGACAACATGCTGCACTGTTTAATTATTTTTATTTGTATTTTTCCCTTGTGAGACATAACCAAATCAATCAGTGTGTGAGAAAATTTTCACCACAAAAGTACATGCACGTGGTCCATATGTCACGTGGGATTTTGCTACCTTCTCGCTTACTTAGGTGTAGGAGGCGACGTCTCTGCTAGGAGCACGTGGGTCATTTTCATCTTATTTTCACAGTACAGGTAACAAAACCTTTCAATTTATGAGAAACACAGTAGATACCACAACTAAAAGTACATGCATGTGTTATGTAGTTCATGTTTGATTTCGCTACCTTTGCGCTACACTCAGGTGTTTACGTGACAACGTCTTGCTTATGACCACGTGCTTCTCTCTTTCTCTTTCCACATTACACATTACAAAATCTATCATTTTTTGAGAAAATCAGTATATTTCACCAATAAAACTACACGCAGGTGTCCCGTTTCTCACGCTGGATTTCACAACCTTTGCGGTAGGTCAGGTGTAAGCAGACGACGTCTGTCTTACGAGCACGTGGTTCACTCTTGCTCTTTCCACATTACAAAATCTACCATTTTTTTGAGAAATTCAGTATACTTGACCACTAAAAGTACAAGCAGGTGTTAAGTAGTTCATGTTAGATTTCGCTACCTTTGCTGTACACGCAGGTGTTTGGGTGAACGATGTTTTTCTTATGACCACGTGCTTCTCTCTTTCTCTTTCCACATTACACATTACAAAATCTATCATTTTTTTTTAGAAATTCAGTATATTTCACCACTAAAAGTACATGCAGGTGTTGCATGTTTCACGTTTGATTTCGCTAGGTCAGGTGTAAGCAGACGATGCCTTTATTACAGGCATGTGGTTCACTCTTTCTCTTTCCACAAAACACATTACAAAATCTATCATTTTTCCAGAAATACAGTTTATTTCACCACTAAAAGTACATGCAGGTGTTACATACTTCATATTTGATTTCGCTACCTTTGCGCTACACTCACATGTTTAGGTGATCATGTTTTTCTTACGAACACGTGATTCACTCTTTCTCTTTCCACATTACACATTACAAAATCTATCTTTTTTTTTCAGAAATACAGTCTATTTCATCACTAAAAGTACATTCAGGAGTTACGTAGTTCACGTTTGATTTCGCTACCTTTGCGCTACACTCACGTGTTTAGGTGACAATGTTTTTCTTACGAGCACGTGCTTCACTCTTTCTCTTTTCACTTTACACAATACAAAATCTATTGCACACTTATACTTCAAAACAACACTACATGAACATGCTCTGTATGTCACCTGTACAATAACTCAGGTATTGCATGCGATATTTTCTGACGGGCATGTGTTGTAGTGTTTACGTTGTTCCACACATGCATACACTGAAAATATCCCTATAACAATTGTACTTTATACCACACAAGAAGCATAAGGAATAATTTTATAACAATAAAAGAAAATATCCCTAAATCTCCTCTGTTTTCACCCCGTCATGGCAAGAGCATGCCGTGACTGTACTGTGTACACAACTCATGCCCTGGCCAATATTTTATCACTTACACTTGTTGGACTGTACTTCTTTTTATTGCACAATAACACTATCACACATATAGCAGCATAAAACAATGATTTCACACACACCTTGGCAATTATTCCGTTCACGACAATGCCGTGTTGTAAGGTGGTTTCCCCCAATATAAAGCTGCTGCACATTTCACCATATCCTTACTTACTAGCTATTGCACAATATATTCACCTGAATCACTGTCACTATTTCAATAGTTGAATACTCACATTTGGTGCAGGGCAGCGGAAGGGGTGTTGTAGGGACACAGCGAAAACCTTTGTTGGGCCAACAGCTGATAATCGCCGGGAACGAATCACAAACACCTATTTTCCTAATGCAAACACCAAATCTAATCACAATATTGCCCCCAAAAGTCGAAACAGGCACTATTAGTATGGTGGATGATGGTGCATGCCCGAGACGGGGAAATAGTGGAGGATTTAAAGGGCAGAGCTGAGTGCTACCTTCTCCCCTGACAGCCGGTGTGGTACTAATCAACCTGGCAGTGCTGTCGCCTGTTGTGGGTCCCAGAGTTGTCAACTCATTATGTTCGACGAGAGCCAGACAAGCTATGACGCCTCCAAAAATGACGCCGATCAGCCGAAAACTTTATTTTTGGCATAATTTTTAGCCCTTTATGACGCATTTGTCATCATCGTGCATTTACATGGAAAGACCCAATTGACGCCTAACGCGTCATAGTGCACAAAAGGATTAAATTCAAAAACATCTGAATCGCTCTACCAATTTAAAATTGCTAGAAACAATGCAAAAGCTGTAATAAATCTCACTAAATCAAAAAACTACTTAAAAACACTAATGACAATAGAATATTCTGATCGGCTCTCAGTTCTTTCAATAATAACTTTAACAAGTCATCATCCATTCCCCCACTAAAATCTTCAGATGGCAACATTACAAATGAGCCACGTGGGAAAGCAAATATCTTTGCCAGTACGTTTGCCACAAATTCTACCATAGAGGAAGTCAGCCAGAACGTCCCAGTACTAGAACCTGTCTCGAAATAGTTCCTCTTAAAATGCAGACAAGATTTGTAAAATCCATCCTAGGCAATTTACCAACCAAAAAAGCTCCAGGCCCTGATGGAATTCCTCGTATAGTTTTGAAAAGTATTCCCCAGAAGTTGCCTCTGTTCTAGCTAAAGTATTCAGACTTTACATACGTACATCTACATTCCCTAATTCATGGAAAGAAGCCAATATTCACCCAATTCCAAAGAAAGAAAGTTCTGCTGACCCCTCTGATTGCACAATAGCTATCACCTCTTCTCTTGGTAAAGTAGGGGGGTTTCAAGAATACTCCCCCAGTAACCCTGCTTGTTGTATGAGATGACTAAAAGGGTTGGTGGTGGGTTAGTGCCCCACCCCGTAAAAAGAACTAACTAAACAAGCGAATAAAGCGCCTCAGACCAGGACGGACCATTCGTTGACGACTACGGAACGGACAAAGGACATCCTGAGGGTGGGGACGTGGAATGTAAGAGGAGTCAATGATGAAGTGGAAGAGAGAGAGATTGTTCAGATGCTTGAGGAAGCAAGAGTGGATGTATGTGGATTGACTAAAACTAAATGGAAAGGTAAAAGGGTGAGAGAATGGGAATACGGTATAGGAATATGTGTGGGAATCATGAGAATGAGAGGGCAAGAGAGGGGATATGTCTGATGATAAGCAAGAAGTGGAAGGAGATTATAAGAGAGTATGGAACAGTGGGTGCAAGGATTGTATGGGTGAGGATGAAAGTAGGCATACAAGCTTGGGCGATTGCATGTGTGTATGTGCCGACAGAGGACCGAGTGGCAAGAGTGAAAGAAGAGTTTTGGGAAAATGTAGAAGCATGTATGGACAAGTATGAGAGGAGCGAGAGAGTGTTTTTGATTGGAGACATGAATGGTAAAGTTGGGAATGTACGAATGGATGGAGTGGTTGGTCAGTGGGGTGTGCCAGCTGAGTTGGATGGGAATGGTATTGCCTTGGTGGACATCTGTGCTGGTAAGGGGCTGGCAATAGCCAACACCTACTTTCGGCACAAGATGATCCACAGGTATACATGGTGAGTCTTGAGGAGGATGGATGGTGAACTTGTAGAACGGAAGGCAATGATAGATTACGTGTGTGAAGATGAGCAAATGAGAAGACAAGTGTTGGATGGAAGAGTGTGGTGAGGGTGTGGGAGTGGAATCTCTGACCATCACTTAGTGATGGCCAAGGTGAGGCTGCAAAGAAAGTGGGTGAAGAGACAAAAGGGAAGACAGGAGGAAGTAGCTCCTGTGAGAAGAGTGGTGAAGTTACAAGATAGTGAGAAAATGGCAGAGTATAAGAGAATAGTGGAAGAAAGATTGGGAAGGTATGAGTTAGAGCAGATGGAAGGGGTGGAAGATGTATGTAAGATTTTCACGGAAGAGATAGGTGCAGTGTGTGAGGAGGTTTGTGGAGTGAGGAGGAGATGCAGGGGTGTGCAAGGGACAGCATGGTGGAATGATGAGGTGAAACGAGCTGTGGAACAGAAGAAGAAGGCATATAGTGAATGGCTAGCGAGCAGAGGTAGGGGGGGGGGATGAGAGAGAGAAGAGAGAGGTATATGTGAGCTGGAGAAGAGAGGTGAAGAGATTGGCGAAGGAGAGTAAAAAGAAAGTGGATGAGGAGTTTGGGAGGAATCTGAGTGTAAAATGAATGGAGAGTAAGAAATTGTTTTGGAAGGAGGTAAAGAAAGTAAGACAGTGTGAAAGGGGAAATAGTAGGGGAGTGAAAGATGGGAATAATAGATTGC
The DNA here is from genome assembly GCA_018397915.1 of Birgus latro. NCBI lineage: Eukaryota > Metazoa > Arthropoda > Malacostraca > Decapoda > Coenobitidae > Birgus > Birgus latro. The sequence goes on from JAGKTI010041104.1 coordinate 9,034, forward strand.
TGGTGGAGAAGAGAGAGAAATTGAGGAGATGGAAGGAGCACTTTGAGGATTTGTTGAATGTAGAGATTGAGAGCAGAGCAAGTATAAGTGGCTGGGGAATGGCTGGGAGAAGAAGAGGTGAGAGGAGGGAGGAAGAGATCAGTAGGGTGGAAGTAGTGGAAGCATTGAAGAAGGTCAAGATGGAAAAGGCCCCAGGAATTGATGGAGTGTGTGGTGAAATGCTGAAATATGGGGGTGAGATTGTTGTGGAATGGATATGGAAGTTGTGTAGATTGGCTTGGGAAAAGGGAAGGGTTCCAGAGGACTGGAAATCAGGTATAATTGTTCCTTTATATAAAGGAAAAGGGGAGAGAGAAGTATGTGGTAAACAAAGGGGTATTTGCCTTCTTAGTGTGACTGGAAAGATATATGGCAGAATACTTATTGATAGGGTTAGGCATATAACAGAGGAGTTAGTTGGAGAAGAACAAGGGGATTTAGGAAGGGAAAAGGGTGTGTAGATCAGATATTTGTTCTAAGATCTTTAATGGAGAACTATCTAGAGAAGGGAAAGAAAGTGTATGCTGCCTTCATGGACTTGGAGAAAGCTTATGACAAAATAGATAGGCAAGGTATGTGGAAGATATTAAGAATATTTAAAGTGGAGGGGAAATTGTTGAGTGCTGTGAACAGCATGTACGAAGGAGCTAGGGCTACTATGTGAGTGGATGGTGGGCTAAGTGAGTTCTTTGAGCTGAAAGTGGGATTGAAACAGGGTTGTGTGATGTCTCCATGGCTGTTTAATATATACTGGATGGGGTTGTAAAGGAGGTGCACGGTAGGGCAGTGGACATAGGGGTGGCTGTAATGAATGAGGGCGAGATGTGGAAGATTCCGGTGTTGTTGTTTGCTGATGATACAGTATTGTTGAGTGAAGATGAAGGGGAGCTGCAAGGTTTGGTGAATGAATTTGGGACAGTGTGTAAGAAGAGGAATCTGAAAGTCAATATGAACAAGAGTAAAGTTTGGTGTTTGAAAGGAATGAAGTCACAATGAGGCTGGATGGTGAAGATATGGAGGATGTGAGTGCATTCAAGTACTTGGGCAGTGTGATGAGTAAGGATGAAAGTTTTGGGGATGAAATACTTGAAAGGGTACAGCAGGGAAGGAAGGTTGTTGGTTCATTGAAAGCTATCTATCTATATACCTAGGCTGCTTCCCCCAAGAAAAGGGAGGTAGCCGAGACAGTTCAACACACTACCAATTTACTCATCCACTCATACACATTC
>JAGKTI010041105.1:0-10301 GCA_018397915.1 Birgus latro
AACTATACGTCCTTTCGAAGGTATTTGATTGTTTTAAGGCTTCCTTATTACTTTATTAAAAAGTCATCATAATTATAAAAGTAAATCATACTGTGCACGGGAAGAGAAACATATTTCTCCTCTTAGTAAGATCTGCCAGCGGGGGAAATTAAGAAGAAGAGGAGGGAAAATATCAGGCAAACTCTTGTCCTTGACTGTACTACAACCTCCCACTGGCACACTGTCCCTGCCTCACCAGGCGCCCCTCCCTCAGCAGTGTGCTCGCCGGTGTGTAGGAACTTTACTGAAAGAACTTCCGGCACCCATTCAAGAGCAGTGATGCGCCCGAGGATTATTTCCAGCTGGGCTTCTTTCTGCTCTCCGATCTTTTTTCTTTTTTTCCTTTTTACCAGTCTGCCAAGTGAATGAATCTCTCTCTCTCTCTCTCTCTCTCTCTCTCTCTCTCTCTCTCTCTCTCTCTTTCGACCTACTTCGCCACCTTCATTCAGGTGATGTGGGTGGAGGGTGAGGGCTGGACCAAAGGAGACAAGAAGACCCCATGTTTGAAGACTGAAGACAACCCACCACCACCTTACAACGCTCACTTCTCCCCATCTACGCCATTGCTCATCAACTACCAGGTCGTATTCTTGGTGGGAGGTGGGAATTCAGAGTACTTCTTTCTCAGAGACTTGTTTTTTGCGTATTACACAAAAATATTCCTTCGTATGCACAAAAATATTCCTTCGTACACACAAAAATATTCCTTCGTATGTTACTGACGCACTTTTAATATCCACATAGTTTACATCAGCATCATACAGAAGTAGTACTAGCAGCAGTAGTAGCGTAACTGCAGTAGTAGTAGTAGCAGTAGCCTAGTAGAAGTAGTAGTTGTGACAGAAGTAGTAGCAGTAGTGGTAGTAGCAGTAGTGGTGGTAATGGTAATGGTGGCAGTTGTAGTAGTAATGGCAGTAGTAGTAGAAGTGGTGGTAGTAATAGTGGTGGCAGTAGTAGTAGTGGTGGCAGTAGTAGTAGCAGTGGTGGTAGTAGTAGTAGTAGTAGTAATGGTGGTAGAGGTAGCGGTGGCAGTAGTAGCAGTAGTAGTTGTATTGGTAATGATAATAGTGGTAAATAGTAGAGGTAACCCAGAGCTCATTTGAAACGTAAAGCCAGTGTACTGTTGGCTGAAGCTGCCTTTCTCGGGCAGTCCATCCTCCTCCTTTTGGGGGATAGGGAAGGAGTTGCTGAACGCGTGTATAACCTCACCACGGAGACACCCGGCTATATCACTACCGCCGTGTGAGCGCGTCCCACTTCACCACCATCAGCAAATGCGAAATATCTGTACCTAAAAATGTGGCTAACTTGAGAAATATAATCTTTTCTAGCTATCGGTAAAGATGACAGTTTTGTGTCGCTGCACCCTATGGAAAAAAGAATGATTAACAATCCTTACAGTAGGTAGATAATTTCCAGTGTGGTATGTTGACCAAAGAGTCGATGGTGTGTGTGTGTGTGTGTGTGTGTGTGTGTGTGTGTGTGTGTGTGTGTGTGTGTGTGTGTGTGTACGCGCGCGTTTTTAATAATCTGAGCATTCTAAACCAGTAAATTCTGCGAATAACAGATATAATACAATTTCTTCCAATGAATGTTTTTGAGCAACTTGCGACGGTCGACATGAAAAGCTAATCAGATGTGATGAGCTGAAATCCTAACTTTTTTTTTTTTTACCCTTTTAGGTTATTTTGGTCTTTCCATTTATACCACATGAGGAATATTCAGAAGCTGATGGTTAATACTTCTTTGCGATTCCATGAATGAAATAACAAGCATTCCTCTGTATACCTAAATCATCTTGCAAACAATCCCAAACTAAAGATACACTGAACATTACTTTGCTGGCTCTCCACGAATTCGCAATCTTTGATACAGGTATGGCAATCAACTACCTACATATGAAAATTAAAAGCACCAATGTTATAACTCTTCATAATATAGGAATGGAAATATTAAACTATGCTTGGTGTTTTCTATAAAGTCTCTTAGCAGAATGTTAAATACAGAGGAAGGATGAACTCAAAACTTAGTAAACAGACGTGGCGTTGATAAATTTTTGCGCTGACACATTTTTATGCTCAAATTTTAATGATGCTGACATTTTTCTGCTCTCGATAATCAATGGAAAATTTTGCAAGAATCCTTATTTCTGCATTTTCAAGTTGATTTTTCTCGAAATTTCACCAAACATAAATCCATAGCTCCCCGAAACTTCTCGCCTTAACCTTTGCCAGCTTTTCCTGTCTTGTTCTCTAGATTGCCTCACTCCACCACCACGACCGCAAACCACACCTAGGCGCTTCACGGACACACGTTCATACACGAGAAAGGCACAGGACAACAACCGATTCCCCAAATTGCAGACACCTGCTTGTTTGGGGTAAGAGACAGGGACGAACAAAAAAACGGAAAGGATGAAGAGGTGAGTTTCTGAGAACATGCAACAATCAGGGAAAGCCAGAAGTCGTATTAACATTGTTTTATGAAGAATATTGTTAAATCTTTTATTATACCAGGAAAGCAATTTGAGTTGCCTTGAACTGGATCCAGGTAATTTGATGGGCACCTCATTTAATTTCTATATGTCAAACATAATTCCATCACTTCACCTTATATGATTAGGAGATCTAGTGTTGAACGAATGAAATCCTCATGAATGGCTTACTCTTAATTTTATGGTCAGGTGTTGCTAATGATAACTACGATGGTTAAAAAAATATTGCATCCGGGTACTGAGATTACCACAGCCACGTTGTAGACTTAATCAGGAAAACACATTCTTGTGCTAGTAGGAGTTTTCCTCTGATTTCTCTTGACAGGAACATGGGTTACAGGATCATTCCGTTTTCTATCAACACATTTCTCAACAGTAAAAGAAAAAGTTAATGTGAGACCATATGATCTTACTGAACTGAGCAGTCCCTCATCGCCTCTGGTTTACTCTGAAAAGGGCAGTGTTACGCACAACGCTAGAAGGGATTGTGAAACTGCAGAGGCATTGATTTGTTCAGTGTACTAGGGGTAATGTAAGATTCATTAACGGGAAGACGGAAATAGGTAAGTTAAATACAGAGATGTTTTAAGTTGGAGAAAGAGGATTTAGTTTGGATTTTTACATTAGCAAAAACAACGGCGCAAGAAACCAATAAAAGTTGCATCCAGCCCGTTCAGATCTGGAAAAAAATAATGGAAAAGCTGATATAAAATGATCGTGTCAGTTCCTTACGTACAAGTTATACAGCATAAAGACTTTGGCCTGAGCGTGTGACTGAAGCAAAGATTCTAGTACGTCATTTTAGCTATTAAAGGCAAAGAATCATTAACCAAAGATTTAGGTTCGGATTCACAAACAAGCTTACGATCGATTCCCTGATGTAACAAGGATTTACTTTTTGAGGGAAGAACTAAAAGCATGAAAAAATTCTGCATACTCCTTTCCTCGTCCATCCTGCAAAAACAAAGTCAATTAACCATAGAATTGGTCATATATTTGTGAATCCATGCCCATGCCCAACAGTGGAGGAGAGTGAATGAGAATTAGCTACTCTTGGGTTTGCTGATGATGATGCGCCTCTCAGTGACAGGAACGAATACTTTGACGGGACGGCAGGGTGAAGGGTGGAATCTGGAGAAGCAAGGAAAAATAAGTTGATAATAGACACAGACGGATAGACAACAGACAACAGGAATAGAATAAAACACATCTTTCAACCTTTGTCACTTGTTATTACTCATCTTTCCACTTCAGGCGACTCCACACTGAATGACAAGCCAAATGGCTTCCTATAACAATTCACAACGCAGGGTGGTAATGACATACCAAACAGCAGAGTGATGCGGAGCTTGCTATGGTGCCCTTGCTAACTCGGCGGAGTGGCACAAATGCGGAGTCCATCCAAGAACCAAACCGCCATGATTTTCCCCGCGCCTCGCTGTCGCGAGGCACTGTCAACCGCAAGAGAACATCAGTTCACTGCACAGGATAACCCTGCAGGGGTGGATGCTTGCCTGCGGTGGATGGGTCTGTTTGTCCAAAGAGACCGTGGTTGAACAACAACATCAGCAACAGCGTAACATTTAGACTGCTTAAACAGTAATGCTGGAGCCCGGGGCAAGGCTACTCATTCCAGACATTTATGGCAAGAAAGACCAATCACTCTCCTCTACGGCATTATATGAGCAGTAATCCACAACCATCCGTTGGAGCTAAGCTCACAATGGGCTACATTCTGTTGCAATGCTTTAACCCTCATCACTAAACATCTCTGTCTGATGGTTATATGGACCTAGATTCAAATCTCCGCTGGGGCAGGGAACAATTTAAGGATTTGAATTTCATTAAATATGGCTTTACTGATCTACCAGAAGACCCGCCGACATGTCGTAAAAATACCCCCGCTAATACCAATACACCAGTCCTGTATGAGACAGCCCTAGCATGTACTCAGTATGGACGGTGGGTGTTAGTGCCGGAGTGGTGACATGTAGTGGTGCATATGTAGCAGGACTGCTGGGCCTTGATATGAGGCTGTGAAGCCTATGCCCAGAGTCGAACACATAAAAAAAAAAAATGAAACAAAATACTGTTAAAAGTTCCACGAGGAACGGGAAGTTATTTGGCTGTCACTCAGTGTAGGGTGACATGACAGTAACACTTCATCATATCTGTGAATGGGACGACCCCATGTATGTAAGTGAGCGCTAACCGTGCGAAAATAATACCAGTACGACAGAAATACTCACTTCGTTAGTGGGATGAAAAATGCTGTTCTTGATAGTAAATTAAATCCACCACACTTCATTTCATCGTTAATTGAAAGTGAAACTTGTGTTGAAAATTGGATACTTTTGCAAAATGAACTCGACAGGAAAATTTTGATTCATGTTCCAGTATTCACTGTTTATCATGCTGGCTATCAATTTAAAACTTATTGGTGTTCTAATACACTCAGTGCAGATGTTCAGAGCTTGTCAGTGAGTCCTATATATGAGTATTTTTAGCTGACACTAACACTTTATGAAAACATGTATAAGAACAGCCAAAGCATTTGCCCACAAATGCGTACTTCCTCCATCACTGAAAAACTAGATCAGTAATCCTCTGGTAATCGGAGGCATATCATCGCAACTTCGCCAAAATCTGATCAGTTAAAGCCACACATCCCAGGATACTGCCCAGAGTTTGGATACAATTTGCCTAATTAATATTGAGATATTTTGGTACCCGACAGACAAACATAAACACACACACACACACACACACACACACACACACACACACACACACACACACACACACACACACACAAATGCAGGCCATTACATTATCGCCTTGTTAGGCGGGTGATAATTACAGTGGCTATTAAAATGCACCACAACTGCATTTTTCCACCAAAAGGGCGTCAATAATGCTGCGAACACCATTAGCCAACATCTTTTTAACTGCTGAGAAAGCGCACTAATTCGTACAAGCTCTTTAATAACTGCGTACAGATTCATTCATTCATTCATTCATTCATCTAATTCTGTGTTGCCCCATGAGGAGCGTAGGAGCCCGGGTCTAGGCAAGTTGGTCCTGACATTTAAGATGAGAGTGACTAGCCTCACTCATCCCTGAGTGGCATTAAGTGAGCAATAAACCCCAACCATCCCTTGGATGTAAACCTGCACAGCCTCAAAACACCAGGTGCCATAATTTGGTTATATGGTTACCACCCAGCGTTGTAATTGGTTTCCTGTTGTATAGGAAACCATTTGGCTTGTCACTCAGTGTAGAGTCACTCGTAGACAGAAGAACAGAATGAAGAAAAGAAAGACAGTAGAGGAGGGAAGGAGAGACAGTCACCCGAGAGCAGCACTACATCAAGTGAGTGGCTGGTGAGCTCCCCCACCTACCATGTAATAATTTCAGATACGGTCCAGGACTAATTTAAAATCTAATGCAGTATTCTAACTTTTGCTCAACTCATATTGGTAACATAAGGAACAATATAATATCAGTAATGTTGATGCCCCTTGCTGTACAGATTCTTAGAACTCTCTATTTAAAGCAATATACAGCAGCTGTACATGCACATACGATACTAACAGACTCTAAATATTCAGACTTGTCATTAATGGATTTAGTCACACAATAATACATTCCAACAACCACCTGGAGCAGAAGTACAGCTGGTGGTGTTCCCTTGCCATTCTCCTGCCACGCATTCAAAAAGTTCCGTAGCCAGCGACTGCAGACACAATAACCGCGAAATGGTTACCTGGATGTGTCCGTGACTTGCATTTTTTTTTATGTGTCCGACTCTGGGCATAGGCTTCACAGCCTGCTATCAAGGCCCAGCAGTCCTCTTACATATCATACACCTCTACATGTCACCATTTGCTTCATGATCGTGCAGTTGTGGGCATGAACATCGATCCCCTTGACTGCAATGAATAACGAGCCAGACAACGAATATTGTGATTAACGAGACAGTGACCGAATGCTGTGAATAATTAGACAGCGAGAAAATATTTTCTAAGCCCGGTGATATAATCATTAGCACCTAGTCAGCTTCTCTGAATATCAAGGAAGTTGGACTAACAGTGGAGCGAAAACACTGTCAACAACTGAACATTTTATGAATATTGCAATATGTAATTCAACTACGTAACAGCAGAAAATAAAATGGTGGCAATAATTAGTCTTATAACTGAACGATAAAGGCACCAGAGACGTGTTTGTGAAGGTAAAGAAATGTTATCCACTTACATGCTTTACTCTCGTTTGCCTGAAGGTAACAAAACAATACTTAAAGTGTAAGCCATGGTTTAAAGTTTTATTTAATGTAAAACGTAATAATCTTCGTACTTCATGTAGTGTGGCAGTATGACGAATATAAAAATTTCATTTTTCCACACGGCCATTTGGCCAAATTACAGTACAAAGGTTTGACTTATTGAGAAGAATGAGCATACACTCGCTCCTACGACACTCAGCTGAATAAATTCATCATGCATTAGCCGGAATAAAAGGGGTAATGGTGAGGGTAATAATAACATCAGGCTCCAACACTCAGTCTGATAAAAAGAAAATCATCTGGCGTTAAGTGGACCACAGTTGAGAAGTCCCATTATAAGAAAGCTAATAATGAGAACATTTACGATTTGGGGTTCATACACTCACTGTGAGATGAATATTGGAGGAGATTACTGAACTTGCCCCGATTATGAGAGCATTAAGAGCGAAACTAACTCTCAAGTTTCAGTCACTCTATTCTGAATGAAACAGTCTGGTGTTACCTTGAATAAAATGCTTTAAAAGATACAACCATAGAAGAGTAAAAATTAATATACAGTCAAATACTAAAGTTCGCACACCTCCCTTACCTTTTTCTCACTGCTAGATTCTTACATGTTTGAGTGAAACGTAGTGGACAAAAGTCCATATTATCACCCACAGATGAATGGCAATATGCACCTCAGCCCATTTCGTCATATTCACGCGTCTATGAATCCAGAGATGAAACAGAGACAGGAAAAACGAAGGGATTGTACAGTAAATCCGGGCTGCCGGGAGAGTTAAAAGAGGTGGCGTCCACACGGCTAAAACAATGTCCAAACTCCTGCAAAGGCTCCCAAATATTCCCGGATTAATAACTTGAGTTGGTGCCTGATGTGTAGGACGAAGTTATAAGAGGATCACAAGGGATTTTATCCAAACTATGACGGCGGAGCTTTATTGTTGCTTTAGATGCGCATTTCAGTTTGTCCTCGGAATAAAATATCCCCTGCGATTTGTGATGGAATTAATTAGTTATCTGTACATTTAAGAGCATGACTATTCTACCGTTGATTAATAAAATTTCTCACATCATTTTTACAACCCCACTTCACTGACCGATTGTATAGCTCACTTCACGCTACAACACAGCTCTTGCTATTATTTTTGTTCGACTGTGACAAGGAACGAATTATTTATTGATTTTTCACAGGTGAGACAGGTTGATAATATACTGAAGGAAAGGTGAAAAGATGAGAAACCTAAATGTTCAAATGAACTATACAGTAGTTCAGATTAGGCTGGCCTGAGAAGGAATGATTGTAGTCTTAGACTGAACTCTCGCATGCAAAAGTTCTTTAACATTTTCCTGACGTCACTGTGTCCAGCTTCTCATTTTTCTCGTTTCTCCCGAAAGTCAGAGAGCATATTTCCTTCATTTTTTGAGTGCTTCACACAAAATATTTCTAGTAACATTTTCCAGCACCAGGAAGTGTCACCAAACTTTTGATCATTATGGCAGATATAAAGAAAGTAGGTAGTCATTACTACCTTGGCCACCTCTAGGTTCGGTATCTGGTAACACTTAGTGGATGGTTATATTTAATAACAAGTGGTGCCAGGCACAATAAACCTTGCTTGACAGCAGTTATTTTATTGCTACTAAATACTGACTCGTTTCTGCCATCTAGCATCAGTGCACAATTAAAGTCTAAGGTAATGGCGCAAATGTATTTAAGTCAAGCCCTCTGAAAATTCGTGATCTTGCATTTGACCTTTCAAGGTCACTCAGTGTCAAAGGTCATGCTGTCAAATGAAAGCCCATGTGAGACTTTCTATATCTCGATAATAATAAATATATATTCAACTAGTTTCGAGCATGACATTAAGTTTGACCTTTCAAGGTCACTTATGGTCAAAGGTCAAGGAACCAATAAAAAAAAACCATATGAGATTTCCTATATGTTGATAGTGGTGAATATCGTTCTATCTTCAACCAGTTTCGAGTTATAGCCCCCTGAATATCAGTGAATTTGAGTTTGAGTTTTCAAGGTCATTCAGGGTCAAAGATCTTGATGCCAAATGAGAGCCCATATTACAAGTTCCCATATGTTCCCAATAGTAATTATCTCTATTTTTTACCGTTTTCAAGTTACAGCCCTCTGAAAATCCGTGATCTTGATTTTGAGCTTTCACAGACACTCGATTACCTCCTAAAGTTAGTCACTTTCTTTGGGGACTAGTGCCCACATATCCTGAAAGTTTCATGTAATTTCATTCAGCCGTTTTTTCCCGTAATGTTGCTAACAAACAAACTAACTAACTCGACCAAAAACAATACCTCATCGGAATCCGTCCGGACGAGGTTATACTAATGATAATAATAATAATAGTAATAATAACTAGTTAAATATTTACTGTTTAGCCACAATAAGGAAGCCTCGCCATAACTATTTATGGTATAATTATACGGTATGAAACTTTGGGATCATTAGCAAGTCTGTGGCCTTTAAAGTAGTTCAAGGTCATTAATATTTGGAACATGCACTATGAGTTACAAAAGTATCTGTGCACAGGGGGTCCGATGCCTACCGAAATTTGATCAACTGCTGATGTTTACCGTCTCACTGTATAAGAAGAATGTCTCTTTATATAAACATAACATTTGCTGTATGTTTGCAAGAGGATACTGCTAGTGGGCGATATATGACGTCTCCCGACATAAGGTTACCAACGTGCGGTACGTCGGACACTAATATTTCACAGACCTTCGTTCTGTGTTCCAAATGTTTCACGCATATTGTGCACCGATGCTTTTGTGATCAATAGTACTTAGACTAGCCTAAGGTAGCATCTTGCATAATATCAACAAGATCTGAAGACAAAGGTGTAGAAAAACACATGAGTACATCATACATTTGTCTCAATAACTGGCTAACTGTATGCTGGACTGTACCCATATTCCTTTCAGAGATGTGGCATAATTCTGTAAAGTTAAAGCTTTACAGCATTTGTGAATTTCTCTAAAAAGTGCAACAAAGAACACACTTAACAGATTTGAATTCGGTACTTTCCACTAGGCTAAATGGCAAAATATTCAACCAAAATTCTCAGCAAACCTTTTAATCATTTTGAATCAAATAGCTGTATCTCAATTATTCTCTTAGATACTTCAGTTTCAAATATGCAGTTTTTGCACTAAAAATAAGTATATGACCTTCAAAAATAGGGCAAGGCCATTTGTATTTGGCACAAGTACTTGGGTTACCCTAGGGCACCTTCCTAAGAAAAATAAGTGCAAAGAAAAATAATAATACTAAAGAAAACAACAAGTTTCGCCATTTATATGGCGAAGCTAAATAATAACAAAAAATATATAATTTCCTAAGGATAAAACGTGTTAACAAAACTTTAGAAATATGTTGCTTATGTTGATGTTGAACAAAAAATAATTTTGCTTGTGTGTGTGTGTGTGTGTGTGTGTGTGTGTGTGTAACTCACC
>JAGKTI010041106.1:0-10301 GCA_018397915.1 Birgus latro
TCACTAACCGGACATTCTGGGCTGCCCAACCCCCAAAATGAAAGAAAATCCGAAAAAAATCGATTAATTTTCAATGTTTTGGGACCGCGTGAGTTTGAATTTCCCGCGTGCACCGATCCCCTCTGTTTACACTCGTGACACCACTATCGGTCGCCATTACCCACTCCCCTCCTCCCTCGTGAACAACTCCGAAAATGGCGGCCGAAGTGATTGCTTTTGTGGTGATACCCTACCTCCTACAGTGCTTGATACTGCTCTTCACCTTCATCATGTGTGTGATGATGGCCTCGCTTCCTGAGAAGAGGAAAAGAGTGGTTCTGACTCTGGAGAAGAAGAGGCAGATATTGGACAAGGTGGACGCCGGCTGGTCAACAGGGCGCATCTTACATGAGTTCGACCTCCCTCGCTCCACCTTGTTTAATATCAAGAAGTCCCGAGACAAACTACAGCAGTACACGGCTGTTTTTGCATCGAAGACCAGACGAAATGTGCAGAGGAAGGTGATGTTTACTCCTAACTATGCAGACATCGACCGCTCCACGTTGATTTTGTATTGACAACAACGTGTTGATGGTGTGTTGGTACGTGGAACGGAGCTGAAAGCTGTTGCTGAGAAGTTCACAAGGTTCCATGGATCGTCACTAGACCACACAGGAATTTACTGTTGTGTACAGTGCAGTGAAGTGATGTTATTCCAGATATAAAAAAAAACCTTGGTGAAAGTGTTGGTGAGAAGTGCTGGTGCTTCTCAAGTGGAAAGGTGTGTCAGGTGCAACGTCTTCCTGTCAGAGTCTGAGATGATAGAGTGGGTTATTACATCAGGACGGCCGCTTTTTGTTCGTAAGTACCCTAACTTCATGCCTAGCGTGTTTTCATCATGCTGTACATGTGTTAAAAAATTACCGAAAATGTTAATCGTAATTTCCTGCTTGCTATTTAATTTTTTCATGCATGGTTCTTAAGCAAAACAGCTAGAAAAAAGGTTGAAGCAGCGAATTTCATGTCCGGTCCTAACCTAACCTAACCTAACCTATGGTTACCATAAAGATTTTCATGCCTAACGTGTTTTCATCATGCTGTACATGTGTTAAAAAATTACCGGAAATGTTAATCATAATTTCCTGCTTGCTATTTAATTTTTCCATGCATGGTTCTTAAGTAAAACAACTAGAAAAAAGGTTGAAGCAGTTAATTTCATGTCCGGTCCTAACCTAACCTAACCTATGGTTACCATAAAGATTTTCATGCCTAACCTGTTTTCATGATGCTGTTAATGTGTTAAGAAGTTACTCTAAATGTTAATCATAATTTCCTGCTTGCAATTTAATTTATCCATGCATGGTTCTTAAGTAAAACAGCTAGAAAAAAGGTTGAAGCAGTTAATTTCATGTCTGGTCCTATTCTAACGTAACCTATGGTTACCATAAAGATTTTCATGCCTAACCCGTTTTCATGATGCTGTTAATGTGTTATGAAGTTACCCTAAATGTTAATCATAATTTCCTGCTTGCAATTTAATTTTGCCATGCATGGTTCGTAAGTAAAACAGCTAGAAAAAAGGTGGAAGCAGTTAATTTCATGTCTGGTCCTAACCTAACCTAACCTATGGTTACCATAAAGATTTTCATCCCTAACCTGTTTTCATCATGCTGTACATGTGTTAAAAAATTACCCTAAATGTTAATCATAATTTCCTGCCTGCTATTTAATTTTTCCATGCATGGTTCTTAAGTAAAATAGCTAGAAAAAAGGTTGAAGCAGTGAATTTCATGTCCGATCCTAACCTAACCTAACCTAACATTGTGTTAATCATAATTTCCTGCTTTTAATTTAATTCTTTCATGCATGGTTATTAAGTGCACCAGCTATGAAAAAAGGTGGAAGCAGTGAATTTCATGTCCGGTCCTAACCTAACCTAACCTAACCTAACCTAACCTAACCTAACCTAACTTAACCTAACCTAACCATTTTTCTGGTAGCAGTTAACATCATTTACTGTATTTGATGCTTTGTATCCAATAATTTAGTGCATAAAATGTGAGAAAAGATGATTTCCATGTCCGATACTTACTTATACTATGCTGGCAAGTTCTGAGCACGGCTGATTTAGCTTCGAAGACCAAACAAAACGTGGAGAGGAAGGTGCTGTTTACTCCTATGTATGCTGAGATTGAATAAATTCTCCAGGACTCATCACTAAACCACACGGGAATTTACTGTTATGTACAGTGCAGTGAAGTGATGTGATGCAAGGTATACGAAAGAAAACGTTGTGGAAAGTGCTTGTGAGAAGTGCTGGTGAGTGTAAAGTGCACCGGAAGTGCTAGGGTGTGTCAGGTGCAAGGTCTTACTGTCAGAGTCTGAGATGATTGAGTGGGTTATACATCAGGACGGCGGCAACATTCTGGTAAGTACCCTAACTTCATCAAAATTCCTTGTTTTGTTCTTTCCATATCATTAATCTCATGCATAAACTGTGTGAAAGATGATTTCCATAATGATTTTCATGTCTAACCTGTTTTCATCATGCTGTAAATGGGTTAAAAAATTACCCTAAATGTTAATCATAATTTCCTGCTTTCAATTTAATTTTTTCATTCATGGTTTTTAAGTGCACCAGCTATGAAAAAGGTGAATGCCAGTGAATTTCATGTCCGGTCATAACCTAACCTAACCTAACCTAGCCTAGCCTAACCATTTTGTTAATCATAATTTCCTGCTTTTAATTTAATTTTTTCATGCATGCTTACCACTAGTATTGAAGTGCACCAGCTGTAAAAAAGGTGAATGCCAATGATTTTCTTGTCCTGTACCTAAACAAAGATGCCAACTCAGTGAGCAGCTGAGCCTTACCTCAAATTCATTCTTTTTGGGTAAAATTTAAATTAATTCATGCTTTGTGTTAATTATTTTAGTGCACTAGCTGTGAAAAAGGTGAATGCCAGTGAATTTCATGTCCGGTCATAACCTAACCTAACCCAACCATTTTGTTAATCATAATTTCCTGCTTTTAATTTAATTTTTTCATGCATGGTTGCCACTAGTATTGAAGTGCACCAGCTGTGAAAAAGGTGAATGCCAATGATTTTCATGTCCTGTACCTAAACAAAGCTGCCAACTCAGTGAACAGCTGAGCCTAACTTACCTCAAATTCATTCTTTTGGGATAAAATTTAAATTAATTCATGCTTTGTGTTAATGATTTTAGTGCACTAGCCGTGAAAAAGGTAAATGGCAGTGAATTTCATGTCCGGTCATAACCTAACCTAACCTAACCATTTTGTTAATCATAATTTCCTGCTTTTAATTTAATTTTTTCATGCATGGTTACCACTAGTTTTGAAGTGCACCAGCTGTGAAAAAAGTGAATGCCAATGATTTTCATGTCCTGTACCTAAACAAAGCTTCCAACTCAGTGAACAGCTGAGCCTAACTTACCTCAAATTCATTCTTTTTGGTAAAATTTAAATTAATTCATGCTTTGTGTTAATTATTTTAGTGCACTAGCTGTGAAAAAGGTGAATGCCAGTGCATTTCATGTCCAGTCATAACCTAACCTAACCTAACCTAGCCATTTTTCTGGTAACAATTTACATCATTTACTGTATTTGATGCTTTGTATCCAATAATTTAGTGCATAATATGTGAGAAAAGATGATTTCCATGTCCGATACTTACTTATACTATGCTGGCAAGTTCTGAGCTCCTATGACTCACTCACCTCTAAATCATCATTTTTTGGTTAAAATTCAATAAATTCATGCTATGTGTGCATTATTTATGTGAAAAGGGACCTAAATAAGTGCTATACATGTCCACTAGAGAGGTAGGAAGGTAGTTTTCTGATTTAGGTTAGGTTAGGGTCATGAAAAACCAGTGCTGGAGCTTCAGGACCAATATCCGGACAAAACCAATATTCGGACATGCCTTTGGCTCTATTACAACGGATATTGGAGGGATTACTGTATATATATATATATATATACACAATATATATACAGAAGAACCTCGATTATCCTTGAGCCAGTCAACCAGAATCGGTGTTAAACTGGACAGTTTTAGAAAATTTCCAAAATCATTCAACCGGGGAAAATCCACGACCTAACCGGCATTTCAAATTCACCGCTCAACCATTGCCCCTGAATGTTTTCATTCCTTCGCCATCGAGCGCATCACCGCAGTCCCCGCCATTGTTTTGAGGCTTAACAGTGTATTGGAGGAGGACTGTTGGGCCTTGATAGCAGGCTGTAAAACCTATGCTCAGAAATTTGGACACATTAAAAGAAAAAAAAAACACCGCTGTTTTATCACAATTTTCCGTAATATTTGGTGGAATATCAGCCATGGCTCCTGGCTGTTCATGGAAAGATGCTGATGAATCATTTTGATAGATCATCTGATTCATGAAGAGAAATCCAGCCTACACAGCTAATGAACTGCTTCATTTTCATAGTTATTATGATGACTTCCAAAATCGCCGTCATGTAGCAATCAGTCAGACATCTGGGACTTTTTCACGAGGGGTAAACGTGCAAAAACAGCAAACATTTCACTTGTATCCTCCTGTTCATTTGTGGGGTTCCCAGATAGTGATGCATCAGCGTCCACACCAGCAAGTACTCCAGCAGAAACAGCTGCTCCACCAGTCTCCCCCATCAGGCCTGTTCGACCCCCAGCCAGCCTATCCACTCACGTCAATGAGCCTGCATCAGCCACAACTCTGCGGTTCTGAGACAATTCACCGTCACGTCAATTCGCCATGAGACAATTCACTGTCAAACCATGGATGATTCCCCGTCAGGCCAATTCGCACCCTGGACGATTCCCCGTTATTCTATAAATACTTATTATTAATTTATCAGTACTTCAATAACTATATTTCAGGGAGATCCATCAAAGTCTATGTTCAATAGTGTAGGCTTTTGATATTATGTATTAGTTTTACCATTAGTCAATAATTGTTTCTTCCTCTCTGTTGTCACCTGTGAATTATATTCTAGCATCACTTATAACTGTTTTCATTAGTGACGGCGAATTGTCTTGTTACTGTTGTGACAGCGAATATGACTTGATGGCGAATTGCCTCGAAACCATCAGTCCTTGCTGAAGACTTCTTTATAGCTTTTTTTACCATTATTGTTGATGACTAATGGCTTTCAAAAATAGTTTCACACTGTTTTTTTTTTTTTTTTGTAATTATGTGCTGAAATTCATTCCTGGCGAAATAAGCGTGATGCTAGATGGCCATTATTCACATGTTGTTTAGGTCAAAAGCTTGATTGGTAATGAGGACTTTCAAGAGGCTTAGTGGCAATCCTTGGTGATTAAAATTTTTATGAGGAGAATTAGGGGGCAAAACCAATTGGTTAGGATAGGTTAGAATGCAGTATGCAGTGATGTGTCCAGTCGGTGAGATCGTATGAAAACACACATCTTGAGTGTCGTAAGACAATTATCCTTAAATATTTTTTTAACGAAAAATGTGAGACTCCTGGAACCTAACCCTCTATTTTATGTGTAAATATACAGTATTTTTTTTTTCTTTTATGCAAGGAAGAAGGAACCAAAGGCCACAGGCCTGCATACTGTTCCTTCCAAGAATAAACAAAAACAATACAAAAGAGAGCCAAATTCAAGATCCGTTCAATTCGAGATGCCTGGACACACTGCGTTTGAAAGACTGGAGATTGTAGGAAGTAGGAAATACAGACAGAGGAACACAGTTCCAGAGTTGACCAGTTGCATAAATGAAGGACTGGGAGTAACGGTTAACTCTTGCATTAGAGAGTTGGACAGAAAAGGGATGAGAGTTTGTTGCTAGATGGGTACTACATGCCCATCGTAGAGGTGGAGGGATGCAAGCAGACAGTTCAGAGGAACAGTGACCATTGAAGTAGCGATAGAAGAGAGATAAAGATGCAACAGTGCGGCGAATAGACAAAGGTTGAAGGAAATCAGTAAGAGGAGAAGAGTTAATGAGACGAAAAGCATTTGACTCCACCCTATTGAGAAGAGCTGCATGTGGGGAGCCTTCCCACACATGAGAGTTGTACTCCATACACGGACGAATAAAACCCGTGTACAAGGTCAACAACTGTGCAGGGGTAAAGAAAGTTCGGAATCGGTTTAGCACACCTAATCTCTTGGAAGCAGATTTCACAAGAGATATAATATGTTCTTTCCAAGACAAATCCCAAGAGAATGAAACCCCAAGCATGTTCAGGGATGATGCAGGACATAACTGTTCATTATTAAACATTAGTGGTTAATCCTGAGGAAGATTTTGTCGGGTTGATAAGTGTAAGAACTGAATTTTTGATGCATTCCAGGAGTCAGAGTTCAACAAGTGGGTGGAGGACTGTGCGGCCCATGGCACCACACTGCCCACACGCACACACATTGAAAACAAACAGAAGGATATACAGGACCTGTTGTATTATCAGTTCTCCAGTGAAGACATCGATAAGATTGTGGAGGAAAAGGCTCGTTTCAACCACAACCCCACCAATTTTGCTGTGGCTAAGACACTGTTGATGAAAGAGAAGGATATCGCATCACAGAAGGGTGATGATAGTTTGGTCGAGAAGCTTAATGAGCAAATCGCCGACCTAGACGAGAAAGCAAACTCATTAGACAAGCGACGCACCCAGACCATTGCCTCCATATCATACATCAACGAACGCAATCGCAAGAACAACGTTGAAAAGGCAGAGAAGGCTATATTGGCTGAGATAGAGGCCAAGAAGGGTATGAAAGTGGATGATCCATTCACTCGTCGATCCACCCGACCCACTATGGTGACCAAAACCAAGGAACCGGATATTCAGTCGTCAGAGGCATTGTTGAAAATGGAGGCAGAAAGAAAGAAGAAACTGGAAGAGGAGAAGAAGAGGAAGGAGGAAGAAGCTAACAAGAAGCGGCTAGATGATGAACGTAAGAAGGATGAGGAACGCAAGAGAGTTCAGGCGGAAGATCTTTTCGCTGCGCACGATTTTGATGTCAAGATTGATTTGGATGTCACAATTCCTGCCTCAGCACCATTGGGTCCGAAAAACCTGGGCAGTGCAACCAACGGCAGTTCCATCACAGCAGCACCACGGCGTTCACTGAACCTGGAAGAGTACAAAAAGAAGAAGGGGTTGGTATGAAGGAGTGCATGGCTAGGGTAGAAGAGAGAGAGGGGGAGATAGAGGAGAAGGAAGAGTAATAGAAGAAGGCTTAATATGATGGAGTTCAAGTGTAGTGTAGAATTAGAGCAGGGGGGGAGGGGGTATCTGATTCTAGATTGTTGGAAATTAGGGTAAAAAGAGATTAGACAAAGAGGGTGGGGAGTAAAAGAAGAAAGGAATAATGTGGAGTCCAGTGCTAAGGTAGAGAGAGAGAGAGAGAGAGAGAGAGAGAGAGAGAGTAACATACTGAATGTGGAGATTGGAGAGATTAAGGAGAGGAAATTTTCAGTCAGGAGAGATTGGAGTGATAAATTATTATTATTATAATAACCAAATTATGGTGCCTGGNGAGAGAGAGAGAGAGAGAGAGAGAGAGAGAGAGAGAGAGAGAGAGAGAGAGAGTAACATACTGAATGTGGAGATTGGAGAGATTAAGGAGAGGAAATTTTCAGTCAGGAGAGATTGGAGTGATAAATTATTATTATTATAATAACCAAATTATGGTGCCTGGTGGTTAGTGGATAATTAAGGTGCTCCAGTGGGGTACTTTCAAAGCTAGGATTCCGGTAGATGGCACCAACATTTCAACAAACACATTCCCCGCGCTGTTTGGGGAGCATGTTTTTCTTTGTTAAATATCTGCGCTTGTGTGAAACTGTGAATCATGGTAATGTCATGTACCGTAATATGAATACAAGTAATACAATAGAACGCGTAAATATAATGTAGCGTGAATTGTTTATACAGTGAAACCTTGATATAACGGACTTCAGTAGACCGGAATTCGCTTTTATCGGACTCGAGGAGCTACCGGACTGAACTCCTATATATCGGAAAAAGTCTGATAAAGCACTTGATGTAGTGCTGCCTACTTCTTCCTTACCCTTTGTTATTATTTTTCTGTGCCTTCCCTCCTCTCTTCCTGTTTCTCCCATCTTTCCTGTCACTTCTTATTGCTTTTCTTTCTTTTACAGGTGGCTTTACATTGAGTGACAAGCCAAATGGTTTCCTGTAAGCCAAGAAACCATTTACAACGCTGGGTGGTAACCATATAACCAAACCATACGTGCTCCCTACGTGTCAACAAGTGGGTTGGTGGAGGGTTAGTGCCCCTCCCTGTAAAACAAATAACTCAAAGTCAAATGGCCACCCCTTACGGGATTATGGCGTCTGGCAGTAGATAGTAGATAGAAAAATAACAAGATTATTTTTACCCCAATCAGAGATACGAGCCAAGTCAGACATTAGGTGTGCCGTAGCCTCATCCCTTTTTTGTTGAAGTAACTGCTGAGATGGACGTTGCGGAAACCGAATGGAAAGGTGAAGGGTGGAATCATCAGCATATGAGTGGATAGGGTTAGATATACAGCTTAGAAGGTCATTGATGAATAAAAGGAAGAGAGTTGGTGATAGGACAGAGCCCTGAGGAACACCACTGTTGATAGGTCTAGGAGAAGAACGATGGCCGTCTACAACAGCTGCTATAGAACGACCAGAAAGGAAGCTAGAGATGAAGACACAGATAGAAGGATAGAAACCGTAGGAGGGCAGTTTGGAAATTGAAGATTTATGCCAAACGCGATCAAAAGCCTTTGAGATGTCAAGTGCAATGGCAAAGCTTTCGCCAAAGTCCCGAAAGGAGGATGACCAGGAGTCTGAAAGGTAGGTGAGAAGATCGCCAGTGGAGCGTCCCTGACGGAACCCATACTGACGATCAGAAAGAAGGTTGTGACAGGAAAGATGCTTTAAAATTTTTCTGTTAAGAATTGACTCGAAAACTATTGATACACAGGATGTTAAAGCAATTGGACGATAGTTAGAGGGTTGGGAATGGTCACCCTTCTTTGGGACAGGCTGAATGAGAGCAAACTTCCAGCAAGAAGGAAAGGTACAAGTTGATAGACAAAGGCGAAAGAGTTTACCTAGGCAGGGTGTAAGCACAGAAACACAGTTTTTGAGGACAACAAGAGGGACTTCATCAAGACCATATGCCTTTTTAGTATTGAGGCCAGTGATGGCAGAAAATACATCAGCTGAAGAAATTTTAATGTCAGTCAAGAGGAAGTCAGAGGGGGGAAGTGATGGAGGAATAGCACCGGAATCGTCTAAGGTGGAATTGGAGGAGAAAGTCTGAGCGCAGAGATCTACTTTATCAGTAGAAGAAATAGCTACAGAGCCATCAGAGTAGAAAAGAGGAGGGAAGGATGATGAGGTAAAGTTGTTAGAAAGGTTTTTTGGCAAGGTGCCAGAAGGAGCGAGAAGAATTCGGGTTGGAGAGTTGAGAACATTTAGCACGGATGAAATTATTCTTAGCAGAGCGATTCCGGGCAGAAATATATAAAAGATGTGATTCAGGGGTGGGTTGGCTCCGGTACCTCTTATAGGCCCTTTCCTTGTTGCGGACAGCATTAGAACAAGCGTGATTAAACCAAGGCTTTCTTGCATTAGTCAGAGAATATGAGAAAGGAATGTATGCTTCCATGCCCGAGAGAATAACCTCTGTAATGCGCAAGGCACACTCAGATGGCTCCCGGCCATGGAAGCAATAATCATTCCATGGAAAATCAAAGAAGTACTGCCTGAGGACCTCCCAATCTGCAGCTCCAAAGTGCCACAGGCGGCATTTCTTTGGAGGGTCCACAGGCTGTACTGGAGCGATAGGACAGGTTAAGGTAACAAGGTTATGATTGGAGTAGCCTAACGGAGAGAAAAGATTAACAGTGTAAGCAGAAGGATTAGTTGTTAGGAAAAGGTCAAGTATGTTGGAACTCTCAGGGTGGTCAGGGATACGGGTAGGGTGCTGTACAAGGTGCTCTAGGTCATTAAGGATAGAAAAGATTTAGGCTTTTTCACCAGGTGGATCAGTGAAAGGAGAGGAGAGCCAAAGGTGGTGGTGAACATTGAAATCTCCTAGAATGGAGATTTCAGAGAAAGGAGAAATGGATAGAATGTGTTCCATCATAGAAGTAAGATAGTCAAAGAATTTTTGATAGTCAGTAGAATTAGGAGATAAGTAAACAGCACAGATATATTTAGTCAGAGAATGACAGGAAAGCCGAAGCCAGAGAGTAGAGAATTCAGAAGAATCAAGTTCAGGAACACGAGAGCAAGATAGATCGTTGCGTACATATAC
>JAGKTI010041108.1:0-10300 GCA_018397915.1 Birgus latro
GCACGTAGTGTAGTGATACCCTGTTTTGGGGGTAGCTCTACACTGAGCGGCCAGCCAAATGATTTCCTGTAAACCAGGAAAGCATTTACAGTGCTGGGTGGCAACCATATAACTAACCAACACGTGTTCCCTACGTGACAACATGTGGGTTGGCGGAGGGTTAATGCTCTCCCCGGAAAACAACAAACTAAAAATACTAACAAGAAGCCTCGGACCAGGACTGACCAAAAGGTGATGACTAAGGACTGAACAAAGGACTTGGTACGGATAGCTACATGAAATGTAAGGGGTGCAAATGATGAGGAGAAAGAGAGATTATCCAGGTGCTTGAGGGTGCGAAAGTGGATGTATGTGGATTAACTGAAACTAAATGGTGATGTGAGAGTGTGAGAGAATGGGAGTATGGATGGGGTATTTGCGGAGGTAGGTGAGAATGAGAGAGCAAAAGAAGGAGTGTGTATTGTTGTGAGTAACAGATGGAAGGAGAATATAAAAGAGTATGGATCAGTTGGCTCAAGGATTGTGTGGGTAAGAGTGAAAGTTGGACTACAAATGTGGGAGCTTGTGTGCGTGTATGTGCCAACGCAAGATAGTGCGAGCAGAACGAGAGAAGAGTTCTGGACAATTGTGGAAGCGTGCATGGAAAAGTTTGAGAGGAATGAGAGAGTGTTTTTGACTGGAAATATGAATGGAAAAGTAGGGACTGTGAAGGTGGATGAAGTAATTGGTGAGTGGGGTGTGCCTGCAGAGATGGATGAGAATAACAGTGCTTTAGTGGACATTTGTGACGGGAGGGGGTTGGTGCTAGGTAATACCCTCTTCAGGCACAAAATGATCAATACGTTTACGTGGCGAGTGATGAGAAGGGTTGATGGTGAACTGAATGAATGGAAGGAAACGATTGATTATGTGTGTGTGGATGAAAGGATGAGAAGGTGTGTATGAGTAATGAATGCAAGAGTATACAGAAGTTGGGGGAGTGGACTTTCGGACCACCACTTGGTGGTGGTCAGAATCAAAGTCCAAATAAAATGGAGAAACAGAATAAGGGAAGTACAGAAGGAAGCAGTTCTTACAAGGAGAGTGGAAAAGTTACGAGAGGAGGGAAAAAAGGCAGAATATAAGAGGGAAATGGAGGAGCCATCGGGTAAATATAGAGTGGAGTAGTTGGGGGACGTGGAAGGTGTGTGCAAGATATTCACAGAAGAAATCTGTCCAGCATGTGAGGTGGTGTGTGGGGTGAAGAAAAGATGAAATGGTGTGCAGGGAACAGCATGATGGACGGAAGAGGCGAGAGAGGCTGTGGCACAAAAGAAGAAAGCATATAGTAAGTGGATGAGAAACAGGCGTCGAAGAAGTTGAGAGACGGAAGAGAGAGCTATATGTAAAGAGGAAAAGAGAGGTGAAATGATTAGTAAGAGAGAGTAAGAAGAGAGTGGATGAGGAAATTGGATGGAATTTGAGTGCAAAGTGGACGGAATGTAAGAAAATGTTCTAGAAAGACGTAAAGAGAGTTAGACACGGTGCCAAAGAAGTTAGCTGGGGAGTGAAAGATAAAAACTGTAGATTACAAGTGGAGAAAGGAGAAAAAGTGAGCAGATTGAGAGAACATTTTAAGGAATTGTTGAACATAGAGAATGAAAGTAATGCGGGTATAAGTGACTGGGGAATGGCTGGAAGAAGGAGGGATGTGAGAAGAGAGGAAGAAATCAGTAGGATGGAAGTTGTGGAAGCAATGAAGAAAGTTAAAATTGGAAAGCCCCAGAAACTGATGGAGTGTGTGGTGAAATGCTGAAGCATGGAGGAGAGATATTAACAGAATGGATGTGGAAAATGTGCAGATTGGCCTGGGAGGAAGGTAGAGTCCCGGAGGATTGGAAGTCAGGTATAATTTTTTCCTCTGTACGAAGGAAAAGGGGAAAAGGAAGTGTGTGGTTATCACAGGGGCGTTTGCCTTCTTAGTGTTATAGGAAAAGTATATGGTAGGATACTTATTGTCAGAGTTAGGGAAATAACAGAGGAATTAGATGGAGAAGAACAGGGACGTTTTAGGAAGGGAAGAGGTTGTATAGATCAGATATTCATTCTTAGATCTTAAGTGGAAAAGTTTCTACAGAAGGGAAAGAAGGTGTATGCAGCCTCTATAGATTTGGAGAAAGCATATGTCAGGGTGGATAGACAAGGATTGTGGAAAGTATAAAGATATATGGTGTAGATGGGAAGTTGTTGAAGGCCATGAAGAGTATGTATGAGGGTGCTAAGGCTGAAGTGCATGTAGATAGTGAACTGAGTGAATTTTTCTATTTGTAGGATGGATTGAAAGGAGGATGTGTCATGTCTCCATGGTTGTTCAATCTGTATATGGATAGGGTAATAAAAGAGATACAAGGTAGGGCAGTGGGTGCTGGAGCGGCCCTAGTGAGAGAGGGCAGTGTTTGGAAACTACCAGTACTGTTGTTTGCAGATGATACTGCGTTGTTAACTGAAGACGGAGGGGAGCTGCAAGGCTTGGTCGATGAGTTTGGGAGAATGTGTAAGAAACGAAATCTAAAGGTGAATGTGGGGAAGAGTAAAGTGTCTTTGAGAGAAGTGAAGTCAGTGAGGTTGGATGAGGAGGAAATGGACAATGTGAGTGCGTTTAAGTACTTGCGTAGTGCGATAAATCAGGGAGGAAGTTTAGAGGGTGAAGTGCTTGAAAGGGTACAACAGGAAAGAAAGGTTGCTGGTTCTTTGAAAGCAGTGATAAGAAACAGGGAAGTGCACATGGAAGTGAAAGAGCTACTACATGACAGTATTGTGATACCAACTCTAACGTATGGAAGTGAAGCTTGGACCTTGTTGGAGTGACAGAAGTCAAGAGTGAGAGCAGTGGAAATGAGTTATTTGAGAGGAGCATGTGGAGTCACATGGAGAGACAAACTAAGAAATAAGGAAGTGAAGGAGTGTTGCGGTGTGGATGTGGATGTGATCGGAAGTGTTAGGAGAAACACATTAAGGTGGTTTGGCCATGTGAAGAGGATGGAGAGTGAGACTGACGAGGAGAGTGTATGTGAGTGAGGTGGAGGGGGGGGGAGGGAGGGGGAGGCCAAGGATGAGGTGGAAGGAGGGAAGGGAGAGGTATATGAGAGAGGGGTGTGTGAGCTGGGAGCAGGGCAATGAAATGGCAGGGGACAGGGCGACATGGAGGCGATTTGTCTGTGGCCACCCCTTACGGAGTTAAAACGTCTGGCAAAAGATCGATAGACAATAGTAACACTGCATATTACATAGGCTCTTTTGCCTGATGACGTCTTTTTAAAAATATTTCTTGCTACTGCCATGCAATCTACTTTGGAGAGATGTGTGATGCGAATGGGGCAGAAAGTTGCTCCTTTGTGGCACTGCCTTATCCGGGCGGAAGAACTGCCCGGTTTTATCAAATGTCCCTCATCTCCTTTTCTATCCAACGAAGGAAGGTTGGTGGACTGCAGAAGAAACGGTACTTTATCCTGCAATCGACCTAGTTCATGCCCAGACAAGTCTGGGGGCATATCAACACCTAGAATGGCACTCAGTGGAGCGCATCTCTCAAGATGGGCAACGAAATTTCCAAACCAATCTTCATAATGGGTTAGGTTTTCTCCTCACTGATTATGGTTTCGCAAAAAGCGTTTTCTGGATCAAGAATTTGTAATACGATATGGATCAGTCCCAAAAGTTAATCGGTTGTTCCCTGGGGCATCTACCCACCAAATTTGGTCCAAATCTCTCTTTTAAGTTTTTGTGTAATCCTGCTAACAGAAAAACTGACAAATAAACAAACAAAAAAGTTAATTGATTGTTCCCTTGGACATGGGTAATCTACCCACCATATTTAGTTCAAATCTCTCTCTTTTAGTTTTGAGTAATCTTGCAAACAAACAAACAAACAAACAGGGGGGAAAAACACTCTCATTGTCGGAGAGAACAATGGTACAATGATATCTGCTTTATATATCTTTCTTGCCTCTACTTGACTATTCAGCTTTGGAGAGAGCCCCCTCCCATTTAACACAATGTTTACATGAAGCACATTAATGATTTAATAAACATAGGATATCTAGCACTGAGTTCCAATCATGAAATTAAACTCATCAATTCGAGGAAGTTGTTCCATTTGATTCTTTCAAACTCTTCTTTTTTTCATGATCTTTTTAACTAGAGTTGCTATATATAATCTTTCTAATCCTCTTTACAACAAGATATCTTCCTACAGCTAAATGAAAACCATTCTTTGATGGCAAGATGATAAATGGAATCTAAGTCATTGGAAGAAGGGGTCAAGTGCAAAATATGTTCAGAAGGCTGAGAACATACAACAAGGTGAACATGTAGGACATTGTTACATCAGTACCTCAATACAATATATCTTGTACAAATGAGTATACTTATCATTCAGGACATTCAGTTGATATAACACTGTTCCGGAGGTACATATACCACCTAAGTACATAAAGTGGATTGAGCACTAGTGACTACATTTAGCATTTAGCGCGTTCAAAAAAAACATGGAACATAGCACAAAGGGTATGTTAAGCATATTAAGATTATAAGGCGGATGTTACATACAGAAGCACAGTATTTACATCGAACTTTTCTCCACACTGCTTAATTAAAATGAGCTTCATAATAAAGTGATGTTTTCAGACTAGGCATCATCTTTTCTGGAAACATACTTCAGAAACTACTTCAGTTCTGTATATCACGTTGGGTTAATTAGCAAATGGCATCCTTTACACAATGGATACTTTGGTGCATTTGTCAGAAGCTCTTTTCCCGCATCTGCAGTTGTGGTGTTAACGTCTTGCTTTTTCCATTGTGATCAGTTGTAGTTGCAACTTTACCTCATCATCCTTCCCTCCTCTTTTCCACTCTGATGGCTCTGTAGCTGTTTCTTCTACTGATAAAGCAAATCTCTTTGCTCAGACTTTCCCCTTCAATTCCACCTTAGACGATTCCGGTGCTGTTCCTCCATCACTTCCCCCCTCTGACTTCCTCATGACTGACATTAAAACTTCTTCAGGTGATGTACTTTCTGCCATCACTGGCCTCAATAGTAACAAGGCATATGGGCCTGATGGAGTCCCTCCTGTTGTCCTCAAGAACTGTGTTTCTGTGCTTACACCCTGCCTGGGTAAACTCTATCGCCTTTGTCTATCAACTTGTACCTTTCCTTCTTGCTGGAAGTTTGCTCTCATTCAGCCGGTCCCAGAGAAGGGTGACCATTTCCAACCCTCTAACTATCGTCCAATTGCTTTAACACCCTGTGTCCCAAAAGTTTTCGAGTCAACTCTTAACAGAAATATTTTAAAGCATCTTTCCTATCGCAATCTTCTTTCTGATCGTCAGTATGGGTTCCGTCAGGGACGCTCCACTGGCGATCTTCTCACCTACCTTTCAGACTCCTGGTCATTCTCCTTTCGGGACTATGGCGAAAGCTTTGCCATTGCACTTGACATCTCAAAACCTTTCGATCGAGTCTAGCATAAATCTTTAGTTTCCAAACTGCCCTTTTACGGCTTCTATCCTGTCTGTGCCTTCATCTCTAGCTTCCTTTCTGGTCGTTCTATAGCTGCTGTTGTAGACAGCCATCGCTCTTCTCCTAGACCTATCAACAGTGGTGTCCTCAGGGTTCTGTCCTATCACCAATTCTCTTCCTTTTATTCATCAATGACCTTCTTAGCTGTACATCTAACCCTATCCACTCATATGCTGATGACTCCACCCTTCACCTCTCCATTCGGTTCCCGCAACGTCCATCTCAGCAATTACTTCAACAAACAAGGGATGAGGCTATGGCAAACCTAATGTCTGCCTTGGCTCGTATCTCTGACTGGGGTAAAAATAATCTTGTTGTTTTTAATGCATCAAAATCTCAGTTCTTACACGTATCAACCCGGCAAAATCTTCCACGGGAGTACCCACTGATGTTTAATAATATCCAACTTAATCCTGCTTCATCCTTGAACATGCTTGGGGTTTCATTCACTCGTGACTTATCTTGGAAACATCACATTACATCTCTTGTAAAATCTGCTTCCAAGAGATTAGGTGTGCTAAGCCGACTCTGTACCTTCTTTACCCCTGCACAGTTGTTAAGGTTATACACGGGTTTTATTCGCCCCTTTGTAGAGTACAACTCTCATGTGTGGGGAGGCTCCCCACATACAGCTCTTCTCAATAGGGTGGAGTAAAAGGCTCTTCGTCTTATCAGCTCTCCTCCTCTTGCTGGCTCCCTTCAACCTCTGTCTCTTCGCCGCACTGTTGCATCTTTATCTCTTTTCTATCGTTATTTCAATGGTCACTGCTCCTCTGAAGTGTCTGCTTGCATCCCTCCACCTCTACGACGGACGCGTAGCACCCATCTAGCAACAAACTCTTATCCCCTTTCTGTCCAGCTCTCTAATGCAAGAATTAACCGTTACTCCCAGTCCTTCATTTATGCAACAGGTCAACTCTGGAACTGTCTCCCTCTGACTGTATTTCCTACTTCCTATGATCTCCAGTCTTTTAAACGCAGTGTGTTCAGGCATCTCGAAATGATCGGATCTTGAATTTGGCTCTTTCTTGTATTTTTTTTTTTCTTGGAAGGAACGGTTTGCAGGCTCCGGCCTTTGGTTCCTTCTTTCTAGCATTAAAAAAAAAAAAAATAGTACTGGTACGACAGATGCTATAAGATTGCAAACATACGTGTTGGTCTGATGTGTGTGACCGTGAGGTGATACTTTTCGATAATGTTGTGATGCTTATGATAACGAACAAGCATGTGCTGATTTGATATTTATGAAGAGGTGTTGTTTTCTGACAATGTAACGTTTATGGACGAACGGTGATGTTCTTTTGGCCATTAGGTAGTGTAGTGTTTATGGCTATGAACAAGTTGTGTTTATGAACATGACCATGAGATGCTTTTGACGGTGTGGTTATTTTAATGACCACGTGGCGGTATTAATCTCTACGATGTGGTGTTCATGACTGTTTGGTGATTTAACCATTTGGCAGTATTTATGCCCATGTGGTGATGTTTCTGAACTTTTATTGTTGTCTCTGACTATGATGTTTATGACCATGTGGTGATGTTCATGATATTGACCGTGGCCATTTACTGGTGTATATTACAATTTGCTGGTGTCTATGACCATGTGGTGCTGTCAGTAACTGCGAGGTGGTGATTATGACTGACAATGTGGTGATGCCCAAAACTATGTGGTGGTGTTTATGACCAAGCGATGATGCTTGTGGCTATTATGTAATGTTTTTTACCAAATGGTAGTGTTTGTGACCATGACCAAGAATGAGATGGGGTTCATGACCATGTTGTGATGCTTAATAACTATTTGGTGTTTTATGGCCATGTATGTGGTGGTGTTAATGACCAAAAGGTGATGTTTTACGACCAAGAGGTTGTGGCTATGACCTGTAGTGGTGTTTATGATCATGACCATATGGTAGGGGGTTACGACCATGTGGTGTTGCTTATGACCATGCGGCATTATTTATTAACATGTAGAGGTAGTTCTAACCATTTGGTGTGTTTGACCTCTCTTGTGCTGTGTACTATCCAGTTGCTGATTTATTTTATTGACGAAATTAATTAAAAGTAAAACTGACCTCCGATTTCTTCGTTCTGAACAATGTAGATGCAGAAGCGGGACGCCTTCACGTGGTGGCAACAAACCGAGGGACTCCAGTTAATGCCAGGGTATTTAAAAATCCCTCAACCCTACCCCCCCAGCCCATATCCCCTGAAAAAGAGGATTCTGGATTGCAGAAGGCCTATTTTAGCCTGCATTCAACTCGGTTAACATTCACTTGAAGCTGCGGCAACAATAAATACAGCAATAATTCAGAAATAAACCTTTAGAGTCAGATGAAGGCAGGAGGCGATGGCAGGGGGTCATGGGGAAGTGGACCAAGGCCAAGGGAGGCGTGGCCCGAAAAAGGGAGAAAACCGCTGATCTAGAGATTTACCCTGATAACACAAAAGCACACACACACACACGCACGCACACACACACACACACACACAGTTTGACTTTATAATTTAGATGCATGTCGTTCATGTTTACAGACGAAATATCTCTTAACACTGTCCCTAACATAAATAACAAAATTAAATATCAGCCAGTATTTTCTGTATATTCTTCCACTTATTTTATTAACATATATTTGGTGAATGTTTGATATTGTTCTGTATTTGTATAAAAAGAGGTTGTATCCCATAACCTAATTTTTTTTTTTATCAGTCTACGAAGTTTTATGTGTAGGTTGTGAAAGACTTCTCGATCTGGACCAATTAATTATTTTTTACAAACTTCAGCACAAGTGGCCTTTTTTATGCTGAATAAATTCATCTGATGTAGCAACTGTAATTAAAATAAGACGTCACGAGTGAAATATAAACTTTATTGTCGATTAAAATGTAATTGTCTGTTTACTTCCTCCCTTTCCTCTCTCTGTCCTCTTTGTCCCTCATTTTCTCTCTTGCCTCATTTCTCAGCCACTTTCATCCTCCTCCCTCCCCTTCCTATCTCTGACCCCTCCCTCCCTCGTCTTCCCCTTTCTCTCTTCTCTGCCACTGTCCTCCTCCTCCCTCCATTCCATTCTCCCTCTGTCCCGTCTCTCCTACCCCTTTCCCCTTTATTTCTCTGACCCTTCCCTCCTCTTCCTTCCCCTTCCTCTTTTCCCCCCTTCTCCTTCGCTCTAGCCTTCCTCTCTTTATTCTTTCCCTTCCCTGATTCTTTCCATCCCTTCCATTCTATGTCCTCTCTCTCTCTCTCTCCCCCCCTCTCCTCTCTCTCTGTGTTCCCGTCTTCCTCATCTCTCCCCTCTATCTCTTTCTCACCTCTCTCCTCGTCCTTCTCCTCTTCTTCCTCTCCCTCTCTCTTCCTTACTTACCCTCCCCCACTTCTCTCAGTCCTCTTCCTCTCCTTCCTCTTTGTACTCTCTCTCCCTCTCCACTCCCTCGCCTTGCTCTGTTTTCTATTCATCCCTCTACCATTTGTCTTACCCCGTCTCTTTCCTTCCCTCTTCCCCCACTCTTCTCCTCTCCCTGTCTCCTCCTTCCACCATTTCTATCTTTCCCTTTCGTTTGGCTTCCCTCTTACACCAGTATATTTCACCCTCTTTTATTTCTATCCCCTTCCTCCTCTCTTTTTATCGCTACGACCACTTCTTTCATCCCTTGCTCACTCTCCCTGCCCTCCCTCCCTCCCTCAGGGTGGAAAGCCAGTGGTGCAGTAATAGCATATTCACCTCGCAGCTAGAAGACCTCGAGTGAGGATCTTGGGTCTGTCGTAATATTGAATTAAGTTGTTTCCCTACTCAGCAACACACTTTAGGAGCAGAAAGTAAATTAAATTGCTGTGTCATATTCCAGGGGGAAATTGTGATTTGGTAAAAACTGTCTTTGTTCATAACCCTCATGCACACGATTAGTATTAAATCTAAGTTATCTTCTTTACCCTCTTCCGCTCTTTATTAGCCTTCCCTCGTACACCATTTCCCCTCATTCTCCCATCTCCCTCCTCTCTCTTGCAACCTCTTGCTTGTGACCTGAGTGTGATTGCCATCCACCTCCCATAAGTCACTGATTGATTAAGACATTTTGTAAGAATTATGGACCAGTACAGCAATGGCCGTAAGATACCCAGTGTATCGTAATTCATTCGAAGCTTCATATCTTTTAACTTAGCTGTCCTTCACTAATACGGGCCCCACCTTAACATCATCCATTACAGTTACTGTGATGTCTTATCAGTTTTATTGATGCAACGTGAAAGAATCCATTATGTCCTATAGCTACTAAATATTTTTCTCCTTGCGACCACCACCATAAACGTGGTATCACTGGCTTTTATGATGACGCTATCCACAATACTTTGTCATAGACAACAGTTTTGTGAGTATGTGGAGACTTAAATTCTGCTTCTGATGCCAGAGTCGATTGTATGGAGTAATATAACGTAGACCGATTACCTGGCCTTGTAGATAACGCTTTTATTGGGAAACAGGTCAGCCATTGATGACATGGTACCCCTGCCTATGGCAAGTACATTTCTTTGCCGTTAGCAGGAAGTAATACAACGGTAGTACAAGTACTGGATTCACAAGATTCACGACGTTATATGATAATGAAGATATATTAATGCACAAATGGTTTAAAGATATTATACATGAAAGAAAGGAGGTTACAGCAAATGGAGAGTGAACAGAAGTTATGGAAATGTTCTACACCAGGATTATGGTTAGGTGAAGGAAAGAAGGTGGAGGAGGGGGGGGG
>JAGKTI010041109.1:0-10300 GCA_018397915.1 Birgus latro
TACATATACACATATGAGATGGAAGAAAGTTCAGCTTTAGCAAAAAGTCTAGTGGAAATGTCGAGTTACTGAGAGCACTATCAAAGAGCTTATGATATTTCTCGTGTATAATTTGAGTAATAAATAATAATAATAAAACGTAACGAGCGAAAATATGTAAGTATTCGTGAGGCAGGGAAATTGAGTGTTTTTATCTCACTTGCGGGCGAGGAAGAGTGTTCTATCTTTGTCGTCCATTTACTCCAAAATTATTGAACGTATCGATTTCCTGTAAGAACCTTGATAAAGATCAGTGAATTCTACATATGTACAGGACATAACTATGTAATTTCTCTAATGAAAAGTTGTGGTTACGTGGGCGGTTATTGTGCGCGCATGACGAAAGTGCACAGCGGCCGCGAGTACCCTGTAGTTTTTTGCGAATTACTCGGAAACTATGAAGCGTATCAAAACAAAAAGGCATCAGGAGAAAGCTTATGAAATTCTACATAAGATTATATAATAAAAACATAAGATGTGCGAGAAAACTTCTGCAGTATACCTCCCTGAATAAAAATCAATTTTTTTTTCCCAAAAATGGCTTTTAGTTTTGGCTATTTTCTCAAAAACTACAAATCGCATCACAACCGGACATACCTCATTAGAAAGCCAATGAAATTCTCTATCAAAACTTATAATAACATTTTTCTGTATGATGGAAAACACTCGAACGAGGATGTTAGGAAGTGAGATCAACGTTCCAAAATGTTTATTCAAGGCGGCCTTGTGTACTTTTATTCGTATTTTTCTGTTTTTTTCTTTTGGCTTATCAGCTAGAACAAACATCGGCGAATAAGATGATGTGAGTTTCAGGGCAACATTTTGAGGTTTGGGTGGCGAAAATGAGGCAATACATGTAATTTGCGTACCGCGGGCTGCCAGTGGAGCGCCAGCGGAGTAAATCATGAGCCATGAAACTTAATAAAACTTACCGTGCGGGAAAGGGTTAAGGTAGTCCTGTTTCCTTCACACTTCAGTAACAGTACAGTAATTATCTCGCAGCAAGCTATGAGTGCATTGGTAAAATTTCAGGTTTGTGACACTGAATGCCTGAATTGCTGCATAATCCCTTTTAGTTGCTCGTATTTCACAGAAACTTAAGAACAGCTAGAAGCAGCTAACAAAATTAACATCCCTACTCGTAGAGTTAACACACTGGAGGAGTTTGTTGTTAACAGCGTTGGGAACAGCATGGAGATGAGTAACTCTTAGATCAAGTACCGGTGTTGCCCAAG
This sequence comes from Birgus latro, assembly GCA_018397915.1. Taxonomy (NCBI): domain Eukaryota; kingdom Metazoa; phylum Arthropoda; class Malacostraca; order Decapoda; family Coenobitidae; genus Birgus; species Birgus latro. The sequence continues at coordinate 1,275 of JAGKTI010041109.1, forward strand.
GTACCATTAACATTGCCGCACCTCCTGCAGCAGGAACCAATGATGTAGTGCAAACCCACTTTGAAGCACTCCTGGACAACTTCCAATCGATGAGTCAGAGTGTTACAAAGAGTGCAGGGAGACTTCCGCCTCTGAGAGTCAAATCAAAAGCAATTACACTGAAACAAATCATTCTTACTCACAAAATCTCTATACAGCACATCAAAATCAAGTTCATTTTTCTAATAAACAAATGTACAGTGGGACACTTCTAACCTAATGAGAAACACTTACAAACCTAATCAACAAGATCAGTCAGACACTTCGGCTAATAGAGTACTAAATGTGAGCAGTTACATTACTAGACTACTATGTACAACTTAAATAGAAATTCTTAACTTACGACTTGATATCTTGTACCACTTCTCACATTATAACATCAAAATAAGAGAGTGGCTTACAGTAGGCCGGAGATGAAAGGGAAGAGAAGTGCTGCACCTGTAATCACTGTTTGCGTATCCCAGTAGCCATTCTCTGTTTCTCCACTGACCAATCTGAACTGTTACATCATAATTATCTATTTCCAATAATCTCTTCGATAGCGTAGTCACATCAGGTTATTCAGTTGAGGTTTGGCTGGTACAATCTATGGGGGCGACCTCAGCACTTGAGTGTGGCTCCACCTCCTTTCTCTCCTTGTAATTCAATGCTGTTTGACCTTTATCACTGTTGATAATCCGTGCTCCAAACTGGGTATCAGCTGTGTCAACAATGATGGAAACTTGATTCAGGGCCACCCGAGATAGGACGACGACATCGGAAGACCACTTCACACAGTTGAAACTCAGATTAGTCAGGATGCTTCACCAGACATTCTTTGCAGGATCAGATCCCAGAGTTAGGCACCAGCCAGTAACACCTCCCTTACTGCTGAAAGAAGTTTCAAGAGATATTTCTGTGAATCTCACAAGGTTAAATCCTAGACTAGACAAACAGTCTGCCAAAACATTCCTTTCCTCTTTGACATGGTGGACATCTAAGGCATTCTTTTGGATGATTACAACCCAGCAGGTTAAATCTGATACCTGTCCCTAAATTTGGCTAAGAATATCAGAGTCATGGTCAGTATACAAGGTAATAGGAAGAAAGTCTGAACTGACATGCACACTGAGAAATGTTGCAGGGCAAGTATGAGTGCAAGGAGTTCCTTTGTAGTACCGGATTAATTCTTCTAAGCATCATTATACTTTTCGCTAAAGTTACAGACAAGTAGTTCAACGCTATGATCATTATCTTAGCATCAACAGCTAAATGAAAAGGCTTACTGAAATTCGGGGTTTGAAGCACAGACTGCCTTGACAGTATCGTTTTAACATTTGAAAATGCCTCTTCACATTATTCCTTCCATTCACATTTGATTCCTTTCTTTCACAAATCTATAAAGGAATCTACAACATAAAAAAGAACTTTGAGACAAACCTCCGATAGTAGCTCACCATACACAGGAATCTCTGCGATTTTCTTTTGTTCTTGGGTTGCCTGAAGTCAACAGTGGCCTCAACTTTGGAGGTGGACTTACTTTACTCCATCCTACTATGTTGCCTAAGTACTGAACCTGGACCTTTACAAAGTCTCTCATCACTAGGTTGATTACTTAATTAGCAGTGACACTCTCCGCAGCAAGGTTTCTAACTTGATCAGGTGTTCCTCCCAGGAGTGACTGAATTTTACTAAATCATCATTATATGTAACACACCCCTTGACATCACTGGAAAGTGGTGGAGCATTTTACACACCGTATGGCATGACTCTGTATTTTTTGTATGACCGACAGCCACAAAACAGGACATTTCTAGGGCTCATTCGGTAAGTGAGACTGATCAATAACCCTTCAGTAAATCAGTTTAGTAATGAACTTTTCATTGCCTACATTGTCAGTGCAATCATCTACTTTAAGAAGAGGGTAGGTATTAGTCTTAAAGAGGGAATTGATTCTATGGTAATCTAAGCATAAATAACAGGACCCGCTGAATTTTGGAAGTAAGGTGACTGGGGAGTACCATTTGCTCTGGCAGGGCTTGATTAACCTCTGCTGCAGTATGCAGGTCAGCTCCTGCTGAAGATGAACTTCTTTTGTGGACTGGCACTGCTTGATAGGCGAAGCATCTCCACCATCCACATCATGCTGTGTTGCATCCGTCATCCCAGGGGTGTTCTGGAATACATCAGAATACTTCCCCAGAAAGGCAGTGAGATCAGCACATTGTTCAGCTGTTAAACGAGAGAGTTTACCAGCTAATCCCGGCCATGCCTTCTGGTTCTCTCTTCCCATCTGGTAGTCTGGTCCAGCGTCAAGGGACAGCTCGGCTCATCCACTGTCTCGACAGCTGACACCACACATGCAGCACTAGAACGTTCTCTTGTTCATGGTACTCCTTCAGCATATGGACATGGCACAACCTTCGTGCCCTCCTCTGATATGGGGACTGAATACCATAGTTAACATCACATATCCTCTTCTCTACTATTTAAGACCTAAGAAGCTTGTCTGTAATGGCTGTCCACGAACAATAGTAGCACTTTGTCTCCTGGGTGAAAAACTCTTTCGTAGCCTGCTTGCTTTAACCATACCAATACCCAGACTTCCTTTTAGAGGACTCCAAATTTACCTTCACTCATTCTAAGCACTTGGCAAGCCATTCTTTAAAATTTGAGATATAGGTTAGCAGATTAACATAACCATCATCACTGACCCACTGTTCCTTAACCTCTAAAGTATTAATAGGATCGAACGATCCTTTTCCAGAATTTGGCTTGATGCCTAATAGGATCGATAGAGGAGCCTTTGTAAAAAACTGCTAGGTTTCGGCCCGATTGTGACGTATATCGATGCAAACCAATGAGAACTAAGTCCCGAGTAGGGAGGGGGGAAGGATCTGGGCCCCTACTCATGGTGGTGGGGGGGGGGTGCTTTCTCCACCGCCCTCTCGCCACCTTCCTCTACCCCAATACCTTTGTTCCCTCCTCCCCTCCCTCGCTTGTGACTGGACTCACAGCTCCTCCTACCAATTCTATAAAGCTGATTATTTCCATGCCACACTCCCCCCCACCATCCTCCCCTATTCTCCCCCCTCCACCCCTTCATACTCCCTCCACCTCCAGCTACTTTCTTGCTGTGGTACGTGGTAAACATTAGACATATGAAAATGATATATACATTTTCTAGTATGTAAATTGTTCGGGAGATGGCTGATCGAGTTGACAAGATGGTGTTGCGATGGTTTGGGCATATGGAGAGAAAGGATAATGAGCGATTGTTGAAAAAGATAACTAGATCTGATGTGAGAGGTGTAAGGCTGAGAGGAAGACCACGAATAGGATGGATGGACAGTGTGAAGAGAGCGTTGGATGCGAGAGGGTTGTCTGTTGAGCAAGGAAGAGTGGCTGTGCATGATAGAAATGAATGGAGGGAAATTGTGAATGAATAAATGATGACGCAGCCCTGAGGGGATATTCTCCCACATTTTGTCTGATCAGCTGATCAGGTCAGGTGCCGGTAACGGGATGGGTCCATTATGATGTGGCAGGGGTAAACCAGCTTTGCTGTCGGGCCCTGCTGAGGATGTCACTGACTGCACTGCATAGCTGACCCTCGTGCGGTGTGGTGCGGTGAGGATCTGTCCCTTCTCCCCTTTGGAGCTAAGATGCGAATGAATGTGTATGAGTGGATGAGTAAATTAGTAGTGTGTTGACATGTCTTGGCTACCTCCCTTTTCTTGGGGGAAGCAGCCTAGGTATATAGATAGATAGATAGTATGTAAAATCAAGATCTTTCATTCTATAATACCATAATTAATGTTGGTCCTCTTTATTTCTCCCTATATGCAAGGGTTGCCAAGGTAAATTTTTGACGATCCTTGACAGGCTATAGTTCAGTAACCAAATGGTCTAGAATGCTCTGGTTTGTGGCATAAGGAATGTAAATTCAAACTCTAAACCTTGGGCATAACACTTTTTACTTCTGTAAGAGTTGAAAAATCGGCTCCATATACAGATTTTCATGCTGGTATGGACGATCGAATTGCGTATCCTAGGGGTTAAGGAACTCTAATGACCCTCTCACATGATTACCAAAGATCAGCTCAGTTGGGAAGTAGCCTACGCACCCAACTGGTGTCTCTGTGGTTGTAACGAACAGGAAGGGAAGACCTTTGTCTTAGTGCTTTTCATGAGGAGCACAAATTTTCTTTAACATTTGTTTAAGGGTCAGATGATATCTCTCCAGTGCTTCCCGAGTCTAAGGATGGTAGATACACTCTGACAAACCTACCTCACATTCTTTCTCTCTCACTGTAGAGTCGATCAAAGCTGCAACATCTGGATCAGATCTCTGCATCTCAGCCAAACCTAGACCTGCACTGTTCTATGCAAAACCCTCAACCTCATTGTAAGTCAAATGGACAAAGAAAGTACCAGCAAAAGAAATATCATCTGGTACATCATTAACATTATAACTATCAAGACAGGATTTTGGCGTCATGGCTCCAATTAGTGCAGACAGGAAACTGTGTAAGACATTTTAAGTCCAGTTCTTTTGTCCTCTCCTCAGTTATGGGATTTTATGATACACAGGGATATGCACCCATTTACCCTTCTGCTAAGTTGTTCAGTCATTATCCAAAAGGAAAGGACCCCTGTCACTGGTAACTGCTTCACGATGAACACACGTGCTGGACTTGTAACTAATTCTAACTGGAGCTTCACTTCAACCAGGGGGATAGACAAATACTTAGCTATTCTCTGAAGTATAAGTAAAACACATTCACAAGGCTCAACTACATCTACTTTTCCCTTCATCATAAGAGATTGTGAGGCTCTGGTGTCTCTGAGTACTTGCATGGTGTCTTTCTTAGTAGTTTCATCATCAATTGAGTAGTCGATTAGAATTGAAACTAAAAAGTAGGGTGTGTAGGGGGGATTACTTTGTTTACTGTTCAAGGGAGGATGAACTGATGGAGTCTTACTACTACTCACGTTCATTCCTGACGGCTGCACTATCCTGGTCTCACTAGTGTCCAATGACAGCTCTTCAGGAGTCTCGACATAGCTCTGCTGGAATCTGTCGACAACTGACTACTCCACATTAGCTTCAGACTCACTAAACACCTACTGGGGATGAATCTGACTTCCATTCAGTATATCTATTTGTGGTTGCTCTCTTTCAGTATTAGCAATCCCCCAAGTCTTTATCAGGGCTATAGGTTAGCTCTCTGACTTCCTTTCATCTTCCTCCTGCACTCTTCCTTTACATGACCCTTCCCACTACAAAATTGACAAAACTTCTTACTGGCCCTTTAGCAACAATATCCCCACTCTTTTTGGTGGAACTAACATCCTCTAGAGTTACAGTTTTTCCAGTAGAGTCATCCAACTTATCATTCACCAGTTTGCAAGAGAAGGGCTTACCTAGTCCACCTGGTCCACTCTCTGTTATCTGCAAATGAATGAGGTTTAGAATCACAGTTGTGGACAATACAATAATTATCTGCCACAACAGCTGCATCAGCTAGGTTGCCCACCCTTTTCTCCATTAACTGAGTAGCAACATCTTTGGCAACATTCCTAGTGAAGTTCTCCAAGATCATGAGTTCTCTCAACCCAGTAAATTTTTTGTTAATTTTCTTGCAGTGCAGCCACTGATCATATATATCTTGAAGTACCAGTATATTCCTCACAGGTCTGGTCTTTTTGTTTGCAAGTGGTTCTAAACTTTAGCCTGTAACCTTCTGGTACAAATTCAAAAGCCCTAAGAATAATATTGCATCCTTTACCACATCATTATCAGCACACTGTTCAACTGATTCAGCAATATAGGCCACCTGCGCCTTACCCTTAACCCGAGGAATCCCATCGACGTATGGGTATGTCGCAACGTTTTGTCGCAGCTACACCCATCGACGTACGGGTTCGTCGTGCAATTGCAAGGGTCATAATTTGCACAATTTTCAAGTTTCATGGGTGATTTTTGGTAGGCATATGTGGGAGACCTTCCTCTACCTGCTGTCAAGCGAGGATACTGTCTGGCCCCACCTAACCCCCCCTCCCCCCAACACTGGGCAATTCATCTGTTAGCAGTAACCTGGCCAGTAAAGGTATGTTGCCCCACGGTCTCTCCAATGACGAAATTCATGGTGAAAGTGATTCCTGAGGGGGAGGGCAAAGAAATACAGAAGCTAGAGCAAGAAAAAAACAGAAGTGATGAGGTGGTAATGTCATAAAGGAAAGTGCCATATGTGGATGTGTTTTGTGACTGAACAATGCTTCTAATGTCAATATAAATGTGTGAAAACCAATATAGGCAGAAGTTTGCATGGACAGCTGTATCTCAGAAAGCCTTCAAAGTACTCAAGCTGTACCCTGATCAAAGTCAGCCATTCATCCTGGACTGTGATGCTATTGACCATCGTATTGGTGGAGTCCTGTTTCAGAAGAAGGTGGTGGCATATTACAGCAAGAAGCTCAGCCTACCAGAGCGCAACTACCGTGTGACCCGGAAGGAGCTGTTGGCAGTGATGAAGAGCCTTGATTTCTTCCATCCCTACTTGTATGGGTCATACTTCATCATCAGGACAAACCATGTGACACTGAAGTGTCTGAAGACATTAAAGAATCCAGAAGGACAACTGCCATTCTGGCTTGGGAAGCTAGACCAGGACAATTTTGAGGAGCAGCAGCGTCCTGGGTGGGTACATGGCAATGCTGACAGCCTGAATCGTTGGCCTTGTAACCCAGAGTACTTGCAGTGTAGTAAAAAAGAAGATCATAGTAAGAAATGCAGCTGTACTGCAGTGACAGGGCCAGTGTCAGATGCAGAAGACCTGTTGAGGATGAAGATGGAGGATGAAGACTTACAACCAGTGCTAGAGTGCATGCAGCAGAGTACAGTGCAACCATCTTGAGAAAAGATTTCCAGGTTAAGCCTGCAACCAAGGTCTACTGGAGTCGGTGGGACCTTCTTTGTTTGAACAACAGACTACTGGAGCATCAGTGGTAGACACCCGATGGCCTTAGCAAGTATTGGCAACTGGTGGTTCCGAAGATGATGAGGTCCGAGATCTTGGATGAGTCCCATAACCAGATCACTAGTGGGCACCTGGGAGTGAAGAAAACTCTTATCTACTGGGCTGGTATGCGGCAGGATGTTTAAGAGTTGTGTCGGGCCCGTGATGTATGCTGTGCCAATAAGGAACCCAAGAAAAGTGGTTGTGCCCCTCTCCATCTGTACGAAGTGGGTTCACCAATGGAGGGAGACGTGGTGGGCACCGCTGGACCTTTGCCAGTCACTGAAAGAGGAAACCAGTATATATGTGTTTTTTTTTTTATGTGTTCGACTCTGAGCATAGGCTTCACAGCCTGCTATCATGGCTCAGCAGTCCTCCTACATACCATACACCTCTACATGTCACCACTTCGGCGCTAACACCCACCGTCCATACTGAATACATGCTAGGGCTGTCTCATACAGGACTGGTGTATTGGTATTAGCGGGGGTGCCATGGACTACTTAACAAAGTGGCCAGAAACCTATGCCATCCCTGCTCAAGAGGCGGCTACTGTTGCTCAGGTGTTGGTTGAACAGTTTTGTTCTCAATTTGGGATGCCACAAGAGCTACATTCAGACCAGGGAAGAAACTTCGAGTCTGCTGTGTTCTGTGAGTGCTGCAAGCTACTGGGGATCAAGAAGACCAGGACGACCCCACTAACGCCACAGTCGGATGGGATGGTGGAGAAACTCAACTGGACTCTGGGACTAGAACTGGGCAAGTACTGCATAGAGAGACAAATGGAATCGGAGCATATTGGTCTGCATCCCATGAGTCTACCGGCTACACTCCTGCAAAACTGATATTGGGCCACAAGTTACGCTTACCCGTTGACTTTTTAATGGGAAGACCACTTGGTGAACAGCTGCCTACAGACACCTCCAGTTCTGTGAAGCAGCTTCAGGAAAGGCTGGCTGAGGTACATCGTCAAGTGCGAGGAGCCCTTAAGTTTTCAGGAGAAGTCATGAAGTGCAAGTATGATGCCAAGACAAGCGAGGTGAGCTTCAAGGATGGTGACAATGTTTGGTTATACAAGCTGCAGAGCCCATGGGATGGGCCTTACACTGTCTTGGACCGCCTATCAGACGTAACGTACCGGATTTTGGGAGGCAGGAAATCTCGCCCAAAAGTGGAACACGTGAACGGTCTGTGGCAGTAGCATGGGCCAGGACAGTACAGCTGGGATCTCTCTGCAGAATCGTGCTCACCTGCAGCCGAGGATTTTGAGGAGGACAAAGGAGCTGAAGTTCAAGAGGATGATGACAGTTTTCCAAGAGAAGAAATGAATCAGGAAGAGGAGTAAAACCTTCCAGGAGGAGTGGACTGTGTGGAGGAGCAGGGACGTCGTCAGAAGCTGCATAGATGAAGATCAGATAAGTTGAAGGATTACTTTGTGTATAGTTAGAAGGTTCATTAGGATTAAAGTATGTTTGTATACACTGAGTAGTTTTGTTGGGATGACAAAGGACTAGGGAGGGGGTAGTGTTAAGAAGCTGGATTGCTAGTTAGTTTCTCGTAAGATACCGTACGTGTCAGAGTTGGCAGTTAGCATACTGTTTTTGACCGAGTTATTTTGTAAGTTGTACATTAATTTTTGTGCTCTTTTTCTCAGTAATGTTTTATTTATGTGATTGTTTGTTAAATTAGTAATTAATAATTTCAAGTGTTATGCAATATAAGAAAACTCTGTCATGTTTTGAATATCTCCGAGTTGGCAACTGTTGCCTGTTGAGAATGTACTCGAAGGTTCAAGGAAATTGCAAGCTTATATAAGGATGGGGAAGAGACTAGAGCAGTTTCAGTCAGTTTCAGTTCAGTTGATTGTAGATCAGTATCAGAGCAATGCAGTTAGTGAAGATTAGTGAAATGTTGGAAAGCATTAAGTGTAAGTGCAGTTAATGAAGATTATCTCTGGTACTTGTGAAAATAGTGATCATTATTTGG
>JAGKTI010041110.1:0-10300 GCA_018397915.1 Birgus latro
TTCCTCTGAGCGATAATTTCTGAATTGTCGTTTCTGCCTCCCTAGCCGTTAAGTGGCCATGCCCTTTTCACACGACGCCTCTGTTTACATCAAGCATCGAGTCAGTCATCCAAGTAACAGTCTCGGAGTGTGGATGAGCTGTGCGCAAAGCTCAAGCGGGTCTCTTTTCTTAGCGATCTCAGAATTCTCGGCTGTATCAGCGTGAATTCCCGAAGCTCCCACCAGCCAGGTGATCGACTGTATTAGCGGCGGTCTCATTACTGAGTAGTATTTCTTTTGTTTTTCCTAGGTTTAAGGTTCTTTAGTTATTTAGCTATTTGTCTGAGTGCTTGAGTGAGAGCATTTCACTTTCTTTGGTTTTGAATTCATTCATGTAACGTAAATTTATTTTCATGTAATTAATAAATTTACAGTTCGTTTTCTTGAGCTTTGTTAAATGTAACAGTCGTGTCTGATTTCCCCACATATTTAGTACACTTTTGCTACTCCAAGTTAGCACAACTCCTTATATTAATCACGACTGGAACTTAGGCCAGCCCTTGGTATTAATTCTTAAATCCGTTGTGCCAGCTGGGAGTTTAGCTCAGCCAAGATTCTGTTTATTATTATTTTTTTTTTTAATGTTAGGGGGAGAAACTAACTTTCTCAGAGGCCAACAGTACAGTAATACAGCCTTCTTGAGCGTTTAGTCTCTGCTGTGTACTGTTGAGAAAGTTTATAAATTCTCGACTCTAGAGAATTGGCGAAGTAAGCCAGCATAAAAGTGAAATCGCTACTTGATTTCACGAGTCGATTCTCTCGTGGTTATCGACTCGATAGTTATTCCTAGTGTCCATAGACACATTATCATTTTCCCCCTGACACCCATTTAATTGGTTTACTTATCCTCCCTCCCTGGACCTTATTGTATAGCACAACATGGTCCCCCAAGCAAGATGCACGGTAAACAAGATGCTTTATATCAACAGATGAAGTAAGTAACGAAATCGATATTGGTGCATGGTCTGATGGTAACAGTAAATCATTATCAACTTTATAATAAAAAATGTCCCTTACAAGGCTGGAGGAAACAAGGCAGATATCTAGTTCAGATACCCAATGCCTGCCCTGGCGGTAAGGTTACTTGAAAAACAATGATCACCACACTTTAAGTTATTCAGTATTACAATCTTTTCTTCCACACATATGCCAAGAACAGCACTAGCATTATCGTTCGCCACTCGCACAGGGTCTGGTGTTTGGATGCTGTTATATACCGCCTTCAGATTCACCATATTTTAGCCATGCACCTTTTAGCACCATGCAAGCAAAGATTAAGACGAGTGAGCATTATAAAGGCTGTATAGTCATTGATGACCTTAATGCAAGATTTGAGAATGCTGTTCGTGAGCTTCCAGTCTCCATAGATTTGCCACATTTCTCATACCCCGATACAGCACACCCGCGACACATATAAGCTTAAAACAGATTTGATCCACAATACTTGTATCCATGTCGGTGACGTACTGATTCAGATGCTGCTTAATGAGAACACACGTGCCACCACGGTGGGGATTATCACTATCACAACTGACATAAGGATACTGGTATAGATGTTTTGGTTTCATTTAGACTCACAATATCAAACTTACAGAGCATTTCCATTACATTATCTTTTTCCATCTTAATCCTCATTACATTAATATTCCAAGACACAATCCTTATGCATTTTTGTGGTCGTCTTAAAAAGAATTCAGTTTCCACTCATCTATAACCAGTCCATCCCGGTATAGCTCCCTCTCCTTGACGTCAAGCCGGATCACACAACCTTGGTTTTCCGGCCTGCGTAACCGTTTCCACTCCTGCCGGACTGCCGGGTGAAGATCCTTCTTAACATAAATCCTGTCATAAGGCGAGCCATGTCCTTCAGCTTACGTGTTTCGCTCAGTATCTTGTCTCGCTCACCCTTGCTTTCTACGATTACCAGGACGGTGCGTTTCCTTCCGTCGTTACCGTTGTTTTGGCCCATACGTCGGCAGGAACATATCCGCGTGTTGACTCCCAACACAGGACATTACCTTGCCAATCTTTGTATCGTCGTCTGTAGCACCGTCTAGAGCTTCCCCTTCATCAGGCACACCAATCATCACAAGGTTGTTTTCTCTCTCCTTCCGATCAATGACCTACAGAAATTTCTGCTGTTGCAGGATAATACATGCCTGAGTATCAATTCCCTCCTGCATCTCTTTTAGCTTGTTTATGTCTCCCTCCGATGACATAATGCCCCTCTTCAGATCCGCCAAGTCCTTTGAGATATCTGCTAAACGTGCTTCTAACCTGGCACTGGGCCCAGCATCTTCATCTGACGCAGATAAGATGGCATCAATAAGCTCATCCTTATCTATACTCTTCAGTTGATTTCGCTGTAACTTACGCAAATCAACTAAAGATCGCACTGGCATAGCTGAGCAGGTGACTGGGCTCTGGAGTCACCTAACCTGTAGCACCGCCGTCACTATGGAAACGGCGTCGTGGCTGTCGTGGCAACGGTTGTGATGTCACACCCTTACTGCACATGCGCAGAAAATGGCAGCATATTTGAGGGAGGTTTGTGTCCAGGATAGTCACTTTCCCCCCACAAAAAAGACAGTCCATGTGTAACTTCTACTTCAATATAACCAATGCATGCAGAGCATCTTCACGCACAACATATATAAACAGAGGCAGTTAGGGGTCACTTGTGGGCGTAGAAATAGGTCGAAACACGGGAAAAACAGCTGGCCAGATGTCAACAAAGCAGCGCCACACACACACATGAAGGGAGGATATCAGGTCAAGGTTGCAGAGAAGGACAAAGAGAAAACAGCCTTCTCATACAGGCGGGGTTTATGGCAGTTTAAGATAATGCCTTTTGGCCTATACAAATCCCCAGCTACTTTTGAGCATCTAATGGATCGCGTACTTGAAGGCCTGCACTGACAGACGGCCCTCATCTATGTGGACGATGTAATTGTGTTTGCACGGACTTTCGACCAAGAATTACAGAGGCTGTCGGAGGTGGACAGGATCTGCGCAGCGCACCTCACGCTGAACCCCAAGAGGTGCTACTTGTTTCAGAAGGAAGTAAAGTACCTGGGACACATTGTAGGGGAAAGCAGCATCCGTACTGACACAGAGAATGTGGCAGCTGTGGAAAACTGGCCGGTTCCAAATTGTGTTAAGGAGCTATGGAGTTTCCTTGGCTTGTGTACCTATTACCGGCATTTTGTCAAGGACTTTGCGACGATAGCTGCCCTCTGCACAAGCTGTTGGGGAAGAGACAGAAGTCTGCATGGACAGCAGAGACTCAGAAAGCCTTCAACTAACTCAAACATGCATAGGCAAGCTCTCCAGTATTGACGTACCCTGATCGGAGTCAGCCATTTATCTTGGACTGTGACACTAGTGACCATGATATTGGTGGAGTCCTGTCAAAGAAGAAGAATGAAAAAGAGTATGTGGTAGTATATTACAGAAAGAAGCTCAGCCCACTGGAGCGGAACTACTGTGTGACCTGCAAGGAGCTCTTGGCAGTGATGAAGAGCCTTGATTTCTTCCATCCCTACCTGTATGGGTCAAACTTCATCATCAGGACGGACCAGGTGGCACTCAAGTGGCTGAAAACACTAAAATATCCAGAAGGACAACTGACACGCTGGCTCGGGAAGCTAGACCAGCACAATTATGAGGTGCAGCACAATTCTGAGCGGGTACATGGCAATGCTGACAGTTTGAGTCGTCGGCCTTGCGATCTGGAACGCCGGCAGTGTAGTAAAAAGGTCATAGTAAGAAATGCAGCCATACTGCAGTGACCGGGCCAATGTCAGATGAAGCAGACCTGAAGAGGATGCAGATTTATGGCCAGTGCTAGAGTGGTTGCAGCGGAGTACAGTGTGACCATCTTGGGAAGAAGTTTCCAGGTTGAGCCCCACAACCAAGAGTTACTGGAGTCATTGCGACCTTCTTTGTTTGAATAACGGACTACTGAAGTGTCAGTAGGAGACACCCTATGGCCTCAGCAAGTATTGGCAACTGGTGGTTCCAAAGATGAGGTCAGAGATCTTGGATGAATCCCATAACAAGATCACCAGTAGGCACTTGGGAGTGAAGAAACCTCTAAGCCGGCTGTGACAGAGGTTCTAGTGGATTGGCATGCGTCAGTATGTTGAAGAGTGGTGTCGGGCCTGTGATGTGTTCTGTGCCAAGAAGGGACACAAGAAACGTGGTTCCGGCCCTCTTCAGCTGTACCAAGTGAGTGCAGCGATCCACAGAAAGAGGAAACCGATATATGTGTGTCACGATGGACTACTTCACAAAGTGGCCAGAAGACTATGCCATCCCAGATCAAGAGGCTGCGACTGTTGCTCAGGTGTTGGTTGATTAGTTCTTCTCAAGTTTTGGGATGCCACAAGAGTTACATTCAGACCAGGGTAGAAACTTTGAGTCTGCTGTGTTCCGTGAGTGCTGCCAGTAATTGGGGATCAGGAAGAAAGGGACGACCCTAATAAAAGCACAGTCAGATGGCATGGTGGAGAAATTCAACTGGACCCTAGGACAAGAACTGGCCAAGTACTGCATAGATGGACAAACAGATTGGGTCCAGAAATTACCTGCATTGTTGATGGCATATCAATCTGCATCTCATGAATATACCGGCTACACCCCTGCAAAAGTGATGTTGGGCCACGAGGTATACTTAACCGTTGACTTGTTAATGGGAAGATCACTTTTTTTTTTTTTTAATGCTAGGAAGAAGGAACAAAGGCCGGAGCCCGCAACCGTTCCTTCCAAGAAAAAAATACAAGAGAGAGCCAAATTCAAAATCCGATCATTTCGAGATGCCTGGACACACTGCATTTAAAAGACTGGAGATAACAGGAAGTAGAAAATTCAGAGGGAGACAGTTCCGGAGTCGACCTGTTTCATAAATGAAGGACTGGGAGTAACGATTAACTCTTGCATTAGAGAGTTGGACAGAGAAGAGATGAGAGTTTGTTGCTAGACGGGTGCTACTTGCCAGTCATAGAGGTGGAGGGATGCAAGCAGACAGTTCAGAGGAGAAGTGGCCATTGAAGTAACGATGGAAAAGAGATAAAGATGCCCAGTGAGGCAAAAAGACAGAGGCTGAAGGGAGCCAGTAAAAGGGGGAGAGTTGATAAGACCAAAAGCATTTGACTCCACCCTATTGAGGAGAGCTGTATGTGGGGAGCCTCCTCACACATGAGAGTTGTAGTCTACACAGGCGAATGAAACCCGTGTATAACCTCAACAACTGTGCAGGGGTAAAAAAGGTACGGAGTCGGTTTAGCACACCTAATCTCTTGGAAGCAAATTTTACGAGAGATGTAATATGATCTTTCCAAGATAAGTCACGAGTGAATGAGACCCCAAGCATGTTCAAGGATAAAGCAGGATTAAGCTGAATATTATTAAACGTCAGTGCGTACTCCTGAGGAAGATTTTGGAGGGTTGAACTGAGTCTTTGTTGCATTAAAAACAATAAGATTATTTTTACCCTAGTCAAAGGTAGGTTTGCCATAGCCTCATCCCTTGTTTGCTGAGATGGACGTTGCGGGAACCGAATGGAGAGGTGAAGGGTGGAGTCATCAGCGTACCTACGAGTGGATAGGGTTAGATGTACAGCTAAGCAGGTCATTGATGAATAAAAGGAAGAGAGTTGGTGATAGGACAGAACCATGAGGAACACCACTGTTGATAGATCTAGAAGAGCGATGCCTGTCTACAACAGCAGCTATAGAACGACCAGAAAGGAAGCTAGAGATGAAGGCACAGAGAGAAGGATAGAAGCCGTAAGAGGGCAGTTTGGAAATTAAAGATTTATGCCAGACTCGATCGGAAGCCTTTGAGATGTCAAGAACAATGGTAAAGCTTTCGCCATAGTCCCGAAAAGAGGATGACCAGGAGTCTGAAAGGTAGGTGAGAAGATCGCCAGTGAAGCGTCCCTGATGGAACCCATACTGACGGTCAGAAAGAAGGTTGTGATAGGAAAGAAACTTTAAAATGTTTCTGTTAAGAACTGACTTAACTTTAGAGACACAGGATGTTAAAACAATTGGACGATAGTCAGAGAGCTGGGAATGATCACCCTTCTTTGGGACTGGCTGAATGAGAGCAAACTTCCAGCAAGAAGGAAAGGTACAAGTTGATAGACAAAGATGAAAGTCTTTACCTAGGCAGGGTGTAAGCACAGAAGCACAGTTCTTGGGGACAACAGGAGGGACTCCATCAGGCGCATATGCCTTCTTAGTATTGAGGCTAGTGATGGCAGAAAATACATCAGCTGAAGATATTTTAATGTCAGGCATGAGGAAGTCAGAGGAGGGAAGTGATGGAGGAACAGCACCGGAATCGTCTAAGGTGGAATTTGAGGAGAAAGTGTGAGTGAAGAGATTTGCTTTATCAGTAGAAGAAATAGCTACAGAGCCATCAGAGTAGAAAAAAGGAGGGAAGGATGATGAGGAAAAGTTTTTAGAAAGGTTTTTGGGAAGGTGCCAGAAGGAGCAAGAAGGGTTCGAGCTGGAGAGTTGAGAGCATACAGCACGGATGAAATTATTTAAAGCAGAGTGAAGAACAGACTGAGCACGATTCCGGGCAGAAATATAAAAAAGATGTGATTCAGGGGTGGGTTGGCTCTGATACCTTTCATAGGCCCTCTCCTTGTTGCGGACAGCATTAGAACAAGCGTGATTAAACAAAGACTTTCTTGCATTAGTCAGAGGATATGATAAAGGAATGTATGCTTCCATGCCCGAGAGAATAACCTCCGTAATGCGCAAAGCACACTCAGATGGCTCACGGCCATGTAGGCAATAATCATTCAAGGGAAAATCAAAGAAGTACTGCCTGAGGGCCGCCCTGTCCCCAGCTCTAACGTGCGACAGGACAGGTTAAGGTGATAAGGTTGTGATCAGAGGAGCCCAATGGAGAGCAAAGATTAACAGTATAAGAAGAAGGATTAGTTGTCAGGAAGAAGTCAAGTATGTTGGAACACTCTCCAAGGCCGTCAGGGATTCGGGTAGGGTGTTGTACAAGCTGCTCTAGGTCATTATTGATAGAAATGATGTAGGCTTGTTCACCAGGTGGATCAGTGAAAAAAGAGGAGAGCCAAAGGTGGTGGTGAACATTGAAATCTCCTAGAATGGAGGTTTCAGAGAAAGGAGAAATGGCTAGAATGTGTTCCATCGTAGAAGTAAGATAGTCAAATAATTTTTGATAGTCAGTAGAATTACGAGATAGGTAAACAGCACAGATATATTTATTCAGAGAATGACAGAAGAGCCGAAGCCAGAGAGTAGAGTATTCAGAAGAATCAAGTTCAGGAACAGGAGAGTGAGATAGGTCGTTGTGTACATATACACAACAGCCACCTTTGGCTTTGAAATGAGTATAGAGAAAGTAGGAAGATACAGAAAAGGGTTTGCTCTCAGTTGCCTCAGACAGCTGAGTCTCCATAAGAAAGAGAAGATGAGGTTTAGAGGAGGAGAGGTGATGCTCAACAGAAGGGAAGTTAGAGGAAAGGTCGCGAGTGTTGCATAAATGAAGAAGTGAGTCAGACAGTGGTTCCAGGCATCTCTCAGAGTCATCACCAGGAGAGGGGAGAATGATGGGGGCATTTATGTTCCCCCTCCCTAGGGACTCCGGGGCATCTTTAAATGTAACCATTTTACTTGTTAATTTTGAAAAGAAAGTGTAGAGTGTACTGTGCATGTTGTTTGGAGTTGACAGTTTAAGAACTTGTATGGAAGAGCATGCTGGCCTAGTCTCAGTTACTAAAACACTGAAAAAGTTCAGCAAAGGGGGATGGTCGGGAACTAGTCCTGAGGGCTGATGAAACAGGAGCACCAGCTCTCCTTATCACTAACTTTCCATCCACCTTGGGAGTACTGCCCTGCTCGACTGGTGAAGAGCTGCCTACAGACAGCACCGGTTATGCAAAGCACCTTCAAGAAAGCTGGCTGAGGTACATCACCAAGTGCAAGGAGCCCTCAAGTTTTCAGGAGAGGTGATGAAGTGCAAGTATGATACCAAGGGAAGTGAGGTGAGCTTCAAGGATGGCGATCAAGTCTGGTTATACAATCCTCAGCAAAAGAAGGGACAGTAACCGAAGCTGCAAGCTCATGGGACAGGCCTTACACTGTGTTGGACCGCCTGTCAGACGTAACTTATCGGATTCGGGGAGACAGGAAGTCTCACCCAAAGGTTGTACACGTGAATTGTCTGTGGCAGTACCATGGGCCAGGACAGTTCAGCTGGGGCGTCTCCGAGGGATCATGCTCTCCAACAGCCGAGGATGTTGAGGAGAACCATGGAGCTGAAGTGCAAGAGGATGGTGACAGTGTCCCGAGGGAAGAAGTGAATCAGGAAGAGGAACGAGACCTTCCAGGAGGAGTGGACTGTGTGGAGGAGCAAGGACGTCGTCAGAAGCGGCACAGAAGATCTGATAAGTTGAAGGATTGTTTTGTATATAGTTAGATGTTTCATTAGAATTAAGGTTTATGTTTGTATATTCTGTGTAGTTTTGTCGGGACGACAAACCATTAGGGAGGAGGTAGTGTTACGAAGCGAGATTTGCCAGAAGTTTCCTGTTTACGGTAGGATGGTTTCGGTACGAGTCAGAGTTGCTAGTTTGCCTGCTGTTTGGAGCATAGTTGTTTCGTAAGTTATGCATTAATTTTTATGCTCTTTTTCTCTATAATAGTTTATTTATGTGCTTGTTCATTAAATTATGTAATTTAATTTAAGTTTGGTAAATGATTTCGAGTGTTATGTAATGTAAGAAGACTAGCATATTTTGGTTGTCTCTTAGTTGGTAACTGTAAACTGTTGCACCGTCGAGTTCGTGCTAGAAATTTCTCGAGCACTGCAAGCTTATATAAGGAGAAGGGATGAGACAATAGGAAGTTTAGTTGGGCCCCGGTCAGTTTGACTGAAGTTTGGTTCGGTGCTGGTGCAGCGTCAGTGGTGTGTATATTTTCGGTACTTGTGAAAGTAGTGAAGTGTTGTTGGCAAACAAAGAAGTGGTGTAGAAGTATTTATAGTTTCAGTACTTGTGAAAACAGTGAAGTGTAATCACAGCGAAGTGTTGTCAAGCATTAAGCGCAAAGTGTTGTCAAGCGTTAAGTGCAATTGCAGTTAGTAAAGTTTGTATAGCTCCAATGGTGGTGGGAAAAGTGAAGTGAAGTTAGAAAGCATTAAGTGTAATTGTTTGGAAAATAAAGAGAGCGAACTTTAAGAAGTCAGTGTTTATTTTCGCCTCAGCTGTTCTTGTGTGCTGTACACTTAAAGGCTGACCATAGGAAGAATGGCTCACTGGGCAATGTCCTTCCTATACTGAACTACTGCTGTTGGAGCCTGTGGCAGTGTGGGGACGGGGACATAACAATACACTATATACTTACTCACAGTCGATAAGAACCACAACCACACAGTAAAAAGAAAAAGTCACAAAATTCTCATTAGTTTGGTCTCCATCAAGAAACCAATTTATCAGCCAAAACAATATTCCCATCACCCAAGATGATGGGAAGGGTGAAGGGGATTGCTGCTGCACCACAGTAATTTGGAACTGAAGCATGGCCACGAATAAATCGCCGACAGTGCAGCATGATACAACTGATACATAACACCACACCACAGTTGTCACAGTACGGTGGAAATCGTCTTTCATTATATGGCAAGATAAGTGTGAGACGTGTGCTATTTAACCACAGCAGTGCCAGTACTCTTTCTTCCAAGCGACTGGAATGATTTGCACTGTTCTAGCCAACAAGGAGTGGCTTGCACATCGGTATATTCCGTCCAATCCTCTGACCCTGCCACAGAAGATTTATTGATTTCTTTCCAAGGGAGAGACTCGACCATAGATCATGAGGAAAGTCCGAAGTCTGTTGGAGCTCCACAACCGACTTTGGTAGTAAGCCAGCCTGCTCACTGCCGTAGATATGACAATGACCAGGTACCCAGATCAGCTTAAGGACTTGTTCCACAAATGCAATTTTTTAATGATGCAGCCCTGGATCTCATGAGAATAAGTATTGCAAGATACAGTTGCCTAAAGGGCTGACTTTGAATCTGAAAATATGACAGATGAGTCATGCCTAGAATTTAGAGCATGGTCTATGGTTTTGTCAGTCACAAAAAAATTCAGAGGTAAACACAGATGTATAAGTCAGCAACCGAAACCTGAGGGCACATTTAGTCGACCACATGCTAGCACCCACACATTCTCCTGACTTGGAGCCAGCAGTGTACAACAGGTGGG
>JAGKTI010041111.1:0-10300 GCA_018397915.1 Birgus latro
CCTCTGTTTATCACTGTCTGTGTTAAAGCAGCCTCACTAAACTAAAAACACCCGCACCATCTCACTACTTACACCGCGCCTACTGTAACACCGCCACGCTGTGTGCTTGTTCCTATCTTCAGCGGTGAAAAAGATGTGACAGGAAACTCCCCATCCTAAGCAGTGTTATGTCCGGCGTGTTGTGGCAGATGGTGGTGATGAGGGGGTGAGAGGGGATGATGGATGAGCTGGGGGGGACAGAGGACACCGGAGGCAAAGACGAAGGATGGAAGGGTTCGTTTTGGAAATGGAGGGGACAGAGAGGAACAGATAAAGGGAGATGAGGAACAGCGTAAGGCAATAATCTGGTGAAATGGCGAATATTGCAATAAAAATACCAGCAATTGCAAAGGTACAAGAGGCAGGAGCTCCGACTCAGACATAACCGAATGTGACAACCGACTCAGACATAACCGAATGTGACACAACCGACTCAGACATAACCGAATGTGACATAACCGATACTCACAACCGCGACTCTCTCTCTCTCTTTTCCTTTTCCTCCACCCTTCATGTCTTCTTTCATCTTAACTCCAGACACAAGAATACAAAGAAAAATACGTCGTCGTCAGTGGGTAACGTAAGGGTGACCAGCTCTGAGACCACACATTCTTTCCAACCTTCACCTTAGTTTAAGTTAGGAACATAGCCAAGAGGTGCAGTACGTGTCATTGTACTGGTGTTTGGCTACTGGCTGGGGACACTAGGGAATTCAGAAGACTCAGTGTTATATCTTATCAGCCCCAGTTGTCAGTCAGCAAGTGGGTGCACGGAAAATCTTAACTGTGTTGCGGTTACTGAGTGGAAGATCAGGAGGTCTCTTAAGATTAATCGGTATCTTTGTGTGTGTGTGTGTGTGTACGTGTGTGTGTGTGTGTGTGTGATGAATTTGTTTATTTCTTCAGAGTAATAATTACGCCATTAATAATAATAAAAAAAAACGACTAGGCTGTGAGACGACTGTGATGCACTATAAGCCTATTTTGTAGTTGACATCGCCACCCCCAATTCTTGCAGCCTGACCCAACACTGCCTTGGAAAAAACACAAAAAAAGCTCCCATCTACGACACTGAGCTTGGCCCCTCCTACACTGACAATCACCGTAATAGATGTTATAAACCTCCTTAGGCTGGTATCAAGATGGGGCGAGAGATGGCGCTGATAACCACGCCAGGAGGGAGTATGTTGCTTTTAGGTGGAGACGGGGCATCGACGTCGGCACTAAAACAGACCAAATCGGCTCCAGTCCTGACATACAGTCGACACTCTACGGAAATATGCAGGAAAATGATCTAGCAAACATTATACCAATACGGTACTGCATCTCTGAACAAGGCTTGAAGTTCCCATGGATTAAGAATAACGCAAATTCTACTTGATTTTAGATATGTGGAACCGCTAGATTTAAGACGCAGAACACAATTTACTGCACACGTGGCTACTTTTTAAAAACCTGACTGGCCCGAAACTAAATCGCTAAGGAATCGGTTAAAGGAAAAGCCTCCGTGACTGACGAGAATACGAGACTTCATCTTTGAGACCCCAGCGTGGAAACGTGCCAATATCCAAGCTTGTACGCTGTGTATGCATTAAGAATCGCTAAGGACGAGTATAGGCTAATGCTTAAGGATTTTTCTACTTTACCCGACACAGCATGAGAAAAAACAGAGGAGTAAGGGAAGAAAGGATGCAGGCGGCAAAACACTGAAGGAGAGGAAATGACGGGTGTGATGGCTGGCTGAGAAGAAACAGGGAGAGAGGAGGAGGAAACAGTTCTATAATTACACCACCTGACCTGGACAATCATCACGTATTACACGGTGCCAAATTATATTCTTGGGTTTAGATTCTTATTTCAAGCGTCGTAATTAACAATGACCAATTTTCTGCAATTCATGTTTCCCCCTCCCCCACCTGCCACAGCTGTTTCAATTCCACAACACTGGCTCAAAAACGACTCACCTGCTGCAGTAGTTTTACGTCACTGCATGCGGCTGTACAAGTATGTCGATCCCCAATGAAAACATGATTTTTTTGGCGACATTTGCTCAGATGAGGGCAGTTTTACGACGAACAGCAGCTCAGATGCCGCACAACCCCCACTAGACGCAATGCACGTCATGTAAAGCCAATGGCGTAATTAGCTGCGGTCAAAACATCTTTTTAGAACACTTCAATCCGT
This sequence comes from Birgus latro, assembly GCA_018397915.1. Classification (NCBI taxonomy): domain Eukaryota; kingdom Metazoa; phylum Arthropoda; class Malacostraca; order Decapoda; family Coenobitidae; genus Birgus; species Birgus latro. The sequence goes on from JAGKTI010041111.1 coordinate 2,223, forward strand.
CATGAAACTGAAATTGGCTCATCTGTGACGCAGTTCCAACCATCCTGTCAGGTTTCAGAGCAACCCTTTGTCCAGTTTTGGTTACACTGTACATACATTCACACAGAGAGACAGACAGACACGGCTAGAATCACAGTAGTGTGGATGCTCCCCCATCCCCCCACACACACTCACCTCCGGCGCCATACAGTTGACGCGGCAGTGGTTGTGTAGGTAAGAAAAAAGTGGAAACAAAGAAGGAAAAGAATAGAAAAGAAAAAGCAAAGGAGAGAAACTGAGGCAAATGTTACAGAAAAAGCAGACAAACACAGAAGTAGGCAGCAAAAACAGTAGGTAGGATAATTACATCAGGTCTGCCTTATATACGGTTTTACAGGAAAGCAGAGATGGTAGGCATGTAAGCAGTGAGACTGGTGGCGAAGGTGGCAGAGTGATGATGATGATGATGTATGCTGTCGGGGCGAGGAAGCATAAATGGTTAATTAGGAAGGTGGTGATGGTGAAAGGGTAGGTTGGTAATGGTGGTGATAGAGGTGTTAGGACTGGCTGATGGTGATAATGGTGATAAGCTGGTCCAGATTCTCGTCCTTTTGCTGTTTATTTCACACAGCACAGCGGCAGACAAAAAAAAGAATGCTATGACTCTACATCTTTTCCACAGCACTTCTTCGTGATTAGCTCTGTATTATAGCGTCGATCTGCTGTTTCAACGCAGCGTTCAATATGGAAAGATGGCAGTTTCAGGTCGAGTTAGAATGAAATCAGTCGCGGTATAGTGATCGTTAGTCGAAAATAAACCTGGAAAAACCCCGAAAATAAACCTGGAAAAACCCCGAAAATAAACCTGGAAAAAAACCGAAAAAACCTGGAAAAACCCCGAAAATAAACCTGGAAAAGCCCCGAAAATAAACCTGGAAAAGCCCCGAAAATAAACCTGGAAAACCCCCGAAAATAAACCTGGAAAAGCCCCGAAAATAAACCTGGAAAAGCCCCGAAAATAAACCTGGAAAAGTCCCGAAAATAAACCTGGAAAATACGACCAATTGATAATATTTCACAGGTGAATAGGGGCAGAGGGACTGGTATATCCTGACTACTGGACTTTCAGCATCTCATCTGCTACGGCGGCTACTGATCTGATTCACCTCCTGTACACTCCTATTATGTCCTTAGGTTATCCTTCGTGTCTTCGTCGTCTCTCACTACCAGCTGCCCACAAAATCCCCACCTAATATCTTTCTGGATTTTTTCCTCTATGTCTTTTGTATATTCTCTCATTAAATCCTCGATTAAATCCGTTTCTAATATTACCTGTTTCCCCTGTGCCTTCCTATATGCTCTTACTAATCCCTCTCGACAAATCCCACTCTTACGCTTCCCATTCTCGCTGACATCATTCATTATACAGTACTTTTACTCATACCCATTTTGTACTGAGGCAGTCGAGTGGGTGGAGGGGTAATCTGTTGTCTTAAAATACGCGAGATCAAACCCCGGCTGGTGCAGGGAACGTTTCACTGAACTGCTATATCGCTTAAATACAAGTGTACTAATCTTCCACAAGACCCATCGACGTGTCACAAAAACGCCCTGTCTAATACCAATCCACCCGACCTGAATGAGACAGCACCAGCGTGTATACAATATGGAGGGTGGGTATTAGTGTCCAAGTGGTGACATGGAAAGGCGTGTGGCACATAGGGGGATCGCTAAGCCTTGGGGTACATGTTTTAATCACACACACACACACACACACCGCAGTTCTCTGGCCAACACATCGGATTTACGGTTATCTTCCCGGCCATACAGAGATAACAGAGGCAGCTTGAAGGACGGCTGGGTGAAGGATGCAGGGGTATTGGTGGTGGACGACGTGGAGGGGTAAAGGGAATGGAAAGATCTAGAAAGGAGACGGAGGTGGAAAGAGATAGCTGGTTAGGCGAGAGAATGGAGGTATATATTTAGAGATATAATGGGGGGGTGAGACAGCGGCAAGGAGTATCAAATGAAATCAATGGGTGTGTTCTTTAGTCCAACACTCCCGCCTTAAAATACAGACATCAGGTGGCGGTGATGCCACGTAATTCCTTGGCATACCTTACACTCACCTGTCAGACTGCTTTCATTATTTTCAATTTACCATAGCTATCTCAGCCTGTTTTCCCCTTCTCCTATACTCCCTCCTCCTCCTCCTCCTTGTAATCGCTTTTCTTTTTCTTCTTGTACTGTTCGTGTGTTTTATTCGTCTTATAAATACTTACTTAACGCCTCCCCATTTATTCCTGCTTTCATACAGGTTTCTTGCTATCTTTCAGTAAAAAAAAAAAAAGTTTCCAATTTCTCGAGTCACTCAAAAATCCTCTGCTTACAGATCCTAAAGTCACTTGGCAATACTGTTAAAATTAATTAACATATTTTGAAACTGAGTATTTAATGTTCATTTTTAAAAATATTAGTGTTGTATAATATCCGCTGAAAACGAATAACTGTTCATTATATCATTCTTACTCTGGAAATCTGTCTTTAATTTTCATGTGACTTAAATGTTCAATATTTTTTGACGCAGCTTTACTGTTTTTCGTCATCCTGTGGCAGACAATATATTTTTTAAAAGTCAGAACCTATCATTTAATTTTATATAATAACACGAAACGCGGACTGCACGCTGCTGTGTATGCTTATTATCCCAACTGTGATTAGCTAGTCGTATTAGTGTCGTACTGAGTGAGTGAGTGAGTGAGTGAGTGAGTGAGTGAGTGAGTGAGTGAGTGAGTTTGTTCAGATTAAGTTTAGGGCGTGACTCACATGGGGAAATAACTGATGGTGTTGGTGGTGGTTAATGCATAAAGTACACACTTATAAGGAAACTGTCACACACTGTCCCTCTTACCGCCACTTTGTTATTTTGAAGAGATACTTTAAGAGTCAATACACCTACTCCCAGCCACCACCATTCTCACCACTACCACTGTCATCACCACCATCCCTTCCTTCCACTTTCATCACCACTGCCTCTACAGTTATCATTAAGTCTATTCATCCACACTATCCTCCTGCCATTACCCTTCTCCTGCCACCCTCCACTCCCCCATCCTACCATTGACACCCCCTATCTCCCCATCTGCCACCACCATTACTACCACCACCCTTCCCTTGCCATCACGACCTCCCTCCCCCCTTCCTGCCATTAACACATTATATCCTCATCTCCCCCCACCACCACCAACACCCCTCCCCCACCACCCTTACTCCCACAATCCTGCCACTAACATCTCCACTATCTCCCATTAAAACCACCACCACCTTCCCTTGCCACCCTTACACCCCCACTTCTACCATTAACACCCCCACTATCACCCATCCTGCCATCAACACCACAATATCTCCCCATCTCGCGCCACCATCACCCCCACCTTCCTTCCCCTGCCACCCCAAATCCCCCCATCCTGCCATTACAAACCCCCACTATCTTCCCATCATCCCCCACTAACACACGCACTTTACACACTCTCCGATGAGCAGAAAAACAAAAGAAAATCCTCTAGTTACGATGTGGGTACAGAGTGACAGTTATGGGTAATGAGACAAAGATTATTAACAGTGAAAAACCTACGAAAACATTTAAACAGCAGCCAGCGTTCGTAGAGAGCGTCTGAATGTTTACAGTATATCTAACAGTGTGTAATATTCTGTTTGCATGTCGCCGTATTTGTGTTTTCTCTTGGGCTCGTGTTTGTTTATGTGTGTCTGAGTGTACGAGGATAGAAGCGGAAATAAAGAGACAGTGATCAGGCAGGAACAAGCAGTATATAACAAGTGGACGGACATCTTAACAGGCAAAAGTCAGGCACGAGATAAGTAGCCAGGCAGGCAAGGAAAGAGAAGGGGAGGTAGGCAGAGGGATAAGGGGTAGGCAGGATTAGGGAGGGTATAAACGACAGCAATAAAAGAGAGATAAAAACAATGTAAGAATGACGTGATACAGTGATATGAATAAAGTATAAGGAGAGTGGAATTCAATGATAAGGGGAAACTGTACAGGGAAGAGATGGAGAAAGGGAGGAAGAAGGTATGCAGAGGAATGAGTGAAACAAAGAATGAAAGGAATAGAAAGAAAACTGTAAGAATAATGAGGCACTAAGGGCGTGTGAGAAATGCGAAATAAAACTTAGAATGTTTAACGTGTTTGGTGGTAGGGAAGCAGACATAACCTACAGCAAGAGGAGAAGGAAAGAAAGCTGAACGCAGGGCGAGGATTAAACTTGGAGGGAAGCAGGATAGAAAATAGTAAGAAGAGTATGGAAAAACAAGGTAGAACAGAGCAGAGAAGGGACAGGATTAGACGAGTAAAGATTAGCAGAGGCAGGGCAACAGATGACAGGCAAGGGTACAGCAGAGTAAAGGCACGGTCACGATTAAGTATGTGAAAGCAGCAGAGGCGTGGCAGAAAGGAAGTGCTGGTGAGCAGTGGACAAGTCATACCATGGAAAGGACAGTGTTTGAGAGTCGGGTAAGGAAGACATGAAATGAAGGAGGGTGGGGCAGGCCAGAGTTCGGGTATGAAAAAAGGAAGTAGGAAGAGGCAGGCCATGTATGGGTATTGATGGGATAAGATATGGGGCATTTAGGCCTTGAGGAGAGACTAAGGAGAGGAAGGCTGAGTAAGGGGATGAGTTAGAAGATAAAGGGTGGGGGCAAGGCAAGGTATGAGTAAGGGTTGGGAGACAGACTGGGGACGTGAGAGAGAGGAAGAGGATGATTTTTAAAATAATCAGGGAGGGGCAGGACAGGTGATGGTTAAGGGTTGGGAGGTAAAAGTGCGTCATTGCAGGGATTGGTGAGGGAAAGGAAGGTAGGGTAGGGCAGGGAAGGGGAATACGTTACGAGATGCAGGAAGGGGCATCGCATCGTCTGGGCAAACAGAGATGGGGCATTAGGACACACGGCAAAGAGAATGGTCAGGTTAAGAAGGTCGGGCACAGCGGGAGAGTTAATGGGATATGTTACCTGTCAAATTATCAGTCGTGTAAGGCGGGTCGAGGTGGCTGCTGAGATGGAAGCTGGGTCAGTATATCCACCTTCCTTTTTAATTGGTATACATTTACCATTCTACGTAACAGCTTGTGTTTTCCACTCTCTTTAAATCCTGCCTTAAACCACTAAACACTACATTTGCAAATTATTTTCATATATTTACTTTTTATTTCTTTATTATCCGACGTCCTTCAACCATCTTAAAAACTGTTAATTATCTATGTATTATTTAGACATTTAGAACACTTTTCTGGCTCTGGTCATTGTTTTTATTTGACAAGATATACTGATTTTTTTTTTTTTTTTTGCACGAGAAAGACGACAAAGTTAAGTTAGAATTTTTTGTTTTAATTATCAACATCAATTTAAAAACTTTCGTCCATGGTTTTCTTTTAGTAATGATTTAAAACGCTATACATTACACCAACACTTATCCACAAACTTCCTGTCTATCACAACCTTAATACCTGTACTATTTACACACGCACACACGCACACATACACACACACACCTCAGGGGCAACATCAATAACAGAAAGGTCACCCCCGAGTCAACTGAAGATTTACTGGATATACCACGAGTTAAACAAAGTCATCTAAGTCAAAATGTTAAAGTTTTCAAAGTCCTGTTGATGCCGTATCAGTTTTACACACACTCATCAAAGTACAAACAAATCCCTTCAGCTCATTAGTTTTTTATGCAAGGAAGAAGGAACCAAAGACTAGACGCCTACAGGACTGTTCCCTGAAAATAAAAGAGCCAAACTCAAGATCTCTTCATTCCGAGATACCTGGACATAAGGCGCTTGAAAGACTGGAGGTCATAGGCAGGGGGAAATACTGACAATGGTAGACAGTTTCAGTGATCCCCTGTTGTATACATAAAGGACTGGGAGTATCGGTTAACTCTTGCATTAGTGACTTGGACAGAAACGATACACTGGACCCATAGATTACCTCCCTTAACCCTTCAATTAGGTGATGTTTTGTACACCCTTGTTGTCTGCAGACGATTTCATCAGACTTATACCTACCGTAGATAAGACTTTCAAGCTCGAAGGATTAGATGAAGCTTTTGTTAATCCGTTCAGTAAGAGACAGCTTTTCCGAGCTCAATATAACACTGGTGGTGGTGGTAAGAGTAACTAAAAATACAACGCTGGACGGAAAAGTGTAAAGTTTGTTCAATAGGGAACTTATATTTAACTGCTACTGATCGTGTAGACACAAAGGAAAATATTCAGGGCAGGATATATTTACAGATCTGTGAATATCGTCTTGTGGTGCGGTGTGTGTGTGTGTGTAAAGGGAATGGAAAACAATAAAGGAAGCGGTTAGGACAGAAGCAATGTCAAACTACCACACTTCTCACACAACACAACAGCACTGAACTACTGATCAGCGAATCCCGATCAAAGAAGCTGGTGGCTGCACACATGAAGGATGGAATCGTCAGCATGAGCGGACTGGCTACTACATGTACAGAATACCTCGGAATATTACACAGGAATATAACATGAAAAATAAAGAAAAAACTGAACCCTGAGGAATACCAATCATGAATATGTTTGAAATCAATGGCTGTCACGGTTACAGTGTTGGTTGACTAAATAAAAACAACTTTGAAGGCACAGGCGAATCGTTCGGTACTTGTAACGCATAAAAACTGGGAGAGCAGCTTGGAAACTAAAGATAAGAGTCTGTGCTTGAATTAAACGAAGCCACATTTCACATTCAAAGCTTAAGTTCCATCGTTCTCTGTCCTCGTGCATTTCCAGTCGCTCAGAATCTTTACGTCGTCGTATTATATGTATTCCGATTTATTTTCCCCATCAATGACCGCCCCTCTCCACTCCACTTTTTTTCCCCCCTTTTTTCTGATAATGGGTCTGGATAAAGATCTCAACGGGGCACTAAACTCTTTTAATTCTACCATCCCCCTTTTCCTCTTCACCTCTCCTCTTTTCACGCATTTTCCCTTCTCCCCCTCTCTCCCTATGTCTATCCTCCCCCTTTTCTTCCTCCTCCCCCCTTACCTCTCCTCTCTAGTTCCTCTCCTCCACCTATATTTAGCCCACCCTTACCCTACCCCTCTTCTCTTTCCTCCTTGCCTCATCCTCCTTACCCCTCCTCTGCCCCTCTCTCGTAACCTCACGTTCTTCTTCCTTTCTCCTTACCTCTCCTCTCCTCTCTTTCCTCTCCTTCCTTAGTGCTCCTCCTCCCTCCTTACCTCTTCCCTCGTGTTTTTTTTCCTTCCCACATCTCTACCATCCTCCTCCTGCTCCTCATTCTCCTTTTCCTCCTCCTCCTCTGCTCCTAACTCTGCCAGCGTAACCTTTCCCTTCCTCCAGCAGGGTATTCGTGTCTTAATCTGTTCCCCTGTCACTCTTTACCTCCTTCTCAGTACCGAGTTTATCTTATCCAGTACCATTTCGCCTCTGTCCTCTGGCTGGGAATACTAGCCTTAATCCACGCACCTCTGACTCTTCCTGCCTATGTCATATGTAGTCTTTCTGATCTTTTAAGTTCCCGTGTCTTACTGTTACAACCTTTACTGCTTTTCCTAAGATTTTTTTTTCTCTCACACACACACACACATTCAACAGCTACCTGAAACTCTCCAGGTAACGCCCAACTACACACGCACACACACACACACAGCTCCACCAAAGACACACTCAGCACAGGCACAGAAACACACACTCTCAGAATCTCGAAGAACTCAATCAACTTCCACACATTTCAAAGCCCTCCAGAATACGCTTAATCACTCCCCATAAGCACTCAAAACACAGCCACATATCAATTCAACCTCCCACACACTCTAAAACACACCAAAACGCACTCTGCCATCCCCCGGGCATCCAGTAACACAGAGGTACATCACGAACACAAACCACATCATTCAGTTATCGGCGCTGTACACCACCACCTCTTAGCCACTCTCGCAGCCGCCTAATTCTGAATTTTATCGCCAGTAAGCTAAAAATCGCAAAACCGGTACCGATATGCATTCACTGTCTGTACCTGATATCTGATTAGTG
>JAGKTI010041112.1:0-10300 GCA_018397915.1 Birgus latro
TCTCTCTCTCTCTCTCTCTCTCTCTCTCTCTCTCTCTCCACTTAGCTTATTTTGTCTTGTTTCGTCCCATCATTATCAATATATTTTTCTGTCTCTGTCCCTGGCATGGTGACAGGGAAGGTGTTTGGGGGGGGGGGGCACACAGACAGCCCCCTGGGGAGTCCTTCTATCCATACCCACTCACCTGTTTGTTTTCCTCCACGGGGGCTTCCGCGACAGATGTTCAGGCGGGCGTATCAGTGACCGAAAATTAATGGAACAGACACGAACAGACGCTTGTATTATTCCCCCTGTTCGCTCACCCATTCCTCCCTTTGCTCCCCGACCCAGCCAGTCAGAATTAAGGACAGGTGAGGCATAGGTTCTGATTGGCTGGTTGGCTCAGGGCCTGGGTGTACTGGGGAGGGACGGGGTGGTATAGGTGGAGTGGTATTGGTATTTGTGCTCTGCTGGGAGAGTCCTGTACTTACACTGGTCAATAGGTTTATAATTGCTGTGTAAAGTATCCTGCTTATTTGCATACGACCTAAGAGGGTGTGGGGGAGGGGAAGGAGGGGAAGGGGACATAGTGGGGGGGAAGGGAGAGAGAGAAAGAGAGAGAGGAGGAGGGTAAGGGAGGAGCAGAAGAGAAAGGGATGAATATGACAATATGAAAAGGGTGCTGAGGATAATGGGTGGAGAGGAAGGGGGTGGGGGTGGGGGGTGATTGTGGGGGTGGGAAGTAGAAGAGGAAGGGTAAGGGAAGGCGGCAAATTACGGTCATTACGGGATAATCACCTGTAGTTAGATGTCAGCAATTCCCACAAACCAGATAGTTGCGGGTTCAGATTTTTATTTCAGTTTTTACGAGATTTCTAATGTAGGGGTAAGAGGGGAGGGGTTTGCAGGAGGAGAGGAAGACCGAGGATTAGAGCTGCATGTGAGGGGAGGATAACTGAAGGAGAGGAGAGGGAGACTGAGAATTTTAGTTGCAGGAGAGGAGAGGAACATTAAAGGATGCAGGAGAAGGAAAGGAGACTGGGAAGTTGCAATTTCTGGAGGGGGAAGGAAAATTGAAGAGTTTCAGGGATAGGTTAGCAAGGTCGAGGGAAGGAATTATGAAGGGCTGGAGGCAATGAAGAGGTCGACGGTCATGGTGTAGTTGCAGGAAAGGGAAAGAAACTGAACGATTGCAGATGTTAGATGGTGACAGGAAAATGATGGAAGGCTGGGAGGTTACATTTGCGGGAGAGGGAAGGAATTAGAAGGGTTGCAAGAAAAGGATGGGAAGACTGAGAAGCCGTATTTTCCGTGGAAGAGAAGAATATTGAAGGGTTACAGTATGAGAGGAAGAAGATTAAAAGTTTTGTAGAGAAATGAGAAACACAGAAATTTCAGTTTTAGGAGAGAGCAGGGAAACTAGGATTGCAATGAAGAAGGAAAGTGAGAGGTTGCGCTTGCTGAAGAGGAGGAAAGATTACTGAGACAGACTAGGTGGTAACAAAAGAGGGGAGGAAATATGAAGGAAGTAACGAGGACGAGGTGCAGAATAAATCGCTAAGATATAGGTGTTACGAGGTCTCCAATCACTCAGACAACGACCCTATATCAGAACAGCATACAACCAAGATATTCCGAATGGTCAAGACGAAGCCACGTAATTTTTAGTATGTGTCAGAATTTTGTGTCGAAACCTACACTGAGCGATAACATGCGCATTGAACACGACCAAACCATGCAGTCTTTAGTATGTGTCAGAATTCCCAGTGCAATGTTGCAGAATATAAGACGCTGCAGGGGGCGCTGTTGTAAATGCATTGTGCCTCGTATCGTTTGGGCCCGCCTGGCATTCTCAACCTCCGCACCAACTTGTTCCCTTAGTGTTGTGTGTGTGTGTGTGTGTGTGTGTGTGTGAGAGAGAGAGAGAGAGAGAGAGAGAGAGAGAGAGAGAGAGAGAGAGACAGAGAGAGAGAGAGAATTGTTGCTCTTACACTGCGGATCTCATCTTTTTGTCTGCCGTAAAGTCCTTGATTCCGTGGGTGAATATAATCGCGTGTGGCAGAAAAAAAAAATGTCATTGCAAAAGAAGCATTTAATTTGATGGCTGGACACATGGATGGATGGAGTGTTACTGTCTGCTGGAAAAAGGAATCAAAGGGTGGGAGCCCGCAAGTTACCTCTTCCAAATAAAGTCGAACATAAAGAAAGCTCATGTTTTTTCTCTCGGGTGGCTATAAGGCTTTGTTATTGATGTTTGAGTGTGTGAATGGGTATATGCCATTTTGTATTAGCTTTCCGGATGCTTATATGTCTTATGAATGGCGGTATGTCTTTCTGAGTGTCTTCCCGAGTGGCGGTAGTCTTTGTGAGTGGCGGTATCTTATTCTGAATGGCGATATGTCTTTGTGAGTGGCGGCATGTCATTCTGAGTGGCATTCCGAGTGGCTGTATGGCTCTCTATGGCTGTGTGAGTGGGTGTACGGCTTTCAGAGTGGCCATTTGACTTTCTGATTGGCATTGTGAGAGTGTGAGTGCCTGAGCGTGGTGCGGGTATGTATATGAGGCAGGGAAGGCTGGTGTTCTCAGGCACTTTATCGCCGTGAAAATCAGCTCGGGCAAGTGGCAGGTTGTTGTAAAGAGAGAGAGAGAGAGTGAAACCAGCTCAGACAAGTATAGCAGTGTACTAAAGTGCTAAGTGTTTAACTGGAGGGCGGGGGGAGGAGAAGAAAGGGGGAAGGGGGGAGGGAGAGATGTGAAAGAAGGAGAGAGGGAAGTAGGTTTGGAGACATCGAAGTTGGGTGACAGGAGAGGGAAGGTGAGAGAGGAGAACTAGCTATAGGGAAGCAGTGTGGGAGGGACAGATAGATAGATAGGCAGATAGAGGAAGGTTAGGGAAGCAGGTAGGAGGGATATATAGATAGATGGATTGATAGATAGTAAAAAATGAAAGCTTCCTATTCATACCCAAAAGTTTCGGTCTCAGTCAAGCCGGAATCGAACACATCCTGATGCCAATTACTGGATTTCATAGATGGGGATAAAAAGTGAAAGAACACATCATTTCATTGGTTTACATTCTGACCATTCCATTTAGCACTGTCTCATCCCTTCCTTTTCCTCTTCTTCTTTCTTTCCTCTCTCTTCTTTTGCTTTCTCTCTTCCTCTTTCTTCTCATCCTTCCGTATCCTCTTCCACTTTTCCTTCCCTTTCCATTCCGTTATTTTCTCTTCTGTCTTCCATTCCCTTCTCTCTGTCTTCTCTTCTCATGCTTTTCTTTTCACTTCTACAACCTCATGACTTTCCTTTCCTTCCACTTCTTTTCTATTCTCTCGTCTTTCTTCTCTTTTCTTTTCACTTCCACAACCCCTTCCCTCTCCTTTCCATCCTCTTCTTTTCCATTCTTCCCTCTCTGTATTCTCATCTCATTCTTTACTTTCCCCATCCACTACCCATTTCCTCTCCATTCCTTTTTCTTTTTCTCCACTCTTTCTTCTCTCCTTATCCACTCTTCCTCTTCCCTTCATTCCGTTCTCTCTTCTTTTTTCTCCTCCTCCTCTCCTCCTTCCTCTCGCCTCTATTCCACTCTCTTGTCTCTCTCTCTTTCTCTCCATTCCCCTCTTTCCTCACCCATCCACTTCTCCCTCTCCCTCCAACCTTTCCTACCCATTACCAAGCCCGTAATTGAATATGTCAGTGCTAAGAGTCCCCCATTAACCCCATCCTTCCCTCATGGTGCCATTAAGAGGATGCTGTCTTGGGTATTGATGGCCGAGTAACTATGGCATTATAGTTGGGGGCATGGGGGGGTATTGGGGTATGTGTGGGAACGTAGGTGAGAGAGAGAGAGAAGGGGAGAGGGGGGGGGCATAAATCGACATGCAAGAATACACACAGAAAAGACACAAGACAGCTTAGAGGGAAACACAGGGCAACTCATATAGTAAAAACACCTGCTTACTTGGAGACGAGGCGACTTGTTCGGAGGCGCATGGCATCTTACAAGGAGAGATGGGCTGTGAGGGAGAGGTGACACAGGGCCACTTGTAGACAGACACATGGAGGAGTAACACTTTGGTCTATATTCTTGTCGGTTAAGGAAGCACCCTTACACCTCCTCCTTAGCGATTTATATTTGGATGCGGCTGGTTAATATCGATTGTATGTTATTTAGGCTGAAAATGATGGTAATGAGATGATTTAAATGACACAAAAGTGAACATTAAGGTGTACTAAGCAAAATAAAGTGCTTAGGATGAGGTGTTAGGGAGATTCCTTACCCGAAGAGACTACCGGTACTGGCTTTTGAGGTGACTTGTTTAGACAGAGGAAGACATTAGGAAATAGATAAGTAAGACACTGGGTGACTGATAAAAACATACAAACAGGATATAATGCAACTTGTAACGAGGAACCAGGGATGGCTTACAGGGAAACACATACTAAAAACCACATCGGAGGATACACAGAGCGACTTACAGGGTCAGTTTATTAGGAGACATAACGAAAGATACATAATTAAATACACAGTTCACTGAGGAACACAGCAACTCCCTGGGTGACAGAAATGTATTATAAGGATACATGAGGAAGGATATAAGACACATCAGGGAAGCAGATTGGCTGATTCATATCGACTTAATGGGACACATAATGAAAGACACACAGTACACAGAAGAACACAGGAACTGCTAGAGTGACAGAGATGGGGGCACCGGGAAAAGACGCATAATGAGAGGAAGACAAAGAAAGACTTATAAGTAAACACATGAGTCACACATAAGGGTGATACATAGATCACTTAAGGACACAGCAACTCTTAGGGTGACACAGATGGAGGCCCCTCAGTCCCCCGTCCACGCCTCATCCCCTCAACGCGCCGGCCCGTCCTAATCCCCGACAGGATGTGGTTTGTAGGATCACTTTGACGGGCGCGGCGTATTGAACTTTTAGAGGGAGAGAGGGACGGGGAAGGAGGAGGAGGAGGAGCTGAGGGCCCGTATTCTTGTCGGTTAAAGAAGCTCCCTAACACCTTTTCCTTACCAGTTTATTTTTATTTTTTACACGTTAATATTCTCCTTTATTTTGTGAATGCAGTCTGTGTCAGTATCATAAAGAAATTAATAGAATACGGATGAGTAATAAGATGTAATATGGACAACAAATCGCCAAGAAATAGGTGCTAGGGAGCCTCTTTATAACAGTCGAGAATAGGGCCATGGAAGGATAGGTCTGGGAAGGGGGGCAGGGAGGTCCTATAGTTGGGTTTCCTCATCCTGAAAAGACGCCCCGTGAAAAATAGACTTGAACCTTGAGGGAACCAATAGTAAATTACGAAACCCCTGAAATCCGATGCCTCGTTTCCTTGGGTACTTCAGAGAGACGCCATTTAAGACCGCCAGAAGACTTGAGAGGCAACACCTAATACCCAATAACGAAGGTCTCTTTTGCCATCCCCTTCCCCGGCGAGGTCACAACAAGCCAACCTCAGGAAGAAAAACCTAATACGTCCCAGATATTCGAGGCTTAAAAAAAAAAAAAATCGCTGGCTTCAAAATCTGCTTGGGAGTGGAGGCGTGTACCCTTAAGAGTCCCCCCCCCCTCAGGGCACCCACAGGATCGGCTCCAAACCGCAAGTTTTATGGATCAAGCAAAAAAATGGAGGCTGCGACCAATTCTATAGATGTAGTTTTAATGGAAGAGGACTCGAGCTAAGATGTCACTCTGGTCACGGCTTAAAGGACGCAGGACACTCTGGATTTGGGCCTCCTATTTTCGTCCTTCTGTGTTCTCGTTCATAAGGGTTGATATTCAGGGGGCTGAGTTGAGGTGTGGGTTAGGGCTGTGTTGTGGCGGAGTTTGAGACAATTTGTGATAGCCGGGGGTAGAGCACCGGCTGTGGTTACCTTTATAGAGGGGGCAACTTCGGGACCAGACCCCTCCTGTCCCCACCCACTGTTACCCCCTCTCCTCCCCCACTCCCTATAACCCCCTCTCCTACCCTTCCCCCCAACTCCACCACCACCCCTCTGTAGAATCCTGAACTGGGAGGGGGAGCTTAAATTTATCATCCCCTATTTCCTTTTTTTCCCAATTCTTCCATCTTGCCCTTTTCATCCTTTCTTCTTTGGTCCGTTTCTAACTCCTCCCACCGAAATGTCTTGTGTTTCTTCATTTTGCTGTTGTTTTTCTTTTCCAGTCTCCCTGTTTGTCTCTCACTTTCTTTATCATCCTTTTCCATGTTCCTTCTCCGTTCCTTCCTCCTCATTTTTATTTCCTTTTCCTCTTCTTCCTCCATACGCTCCGTTTACTCCTCTCTCCTTTTTCCCTTTTTCTCCTTTCTCCGCCTCTTCTTGCCCTCTTTTTCCTCCATCCCTTTCCTTTGCCCTCTTCCTCCCTCTCAACCCTGACTCCCTCATCCCTATCTCTCTTCCCTTACCCCTGTTTCCATCTCTCCCNCCCTCTCTCTCTCTCTCTCCTTACCCTCCCCTCCTTCTCCCCTCCCTCACCCCCCCATCTCCCCTCCCTCCTCCTTCCCCACCTCTTAAACCCGACGGTAATAAATAATCTAAAGAGGAGTTTTTATTTCTAACAGAATCTGGGATGTGGGGTTGACACGGAGACGAGTAGAGGGCCTTAGTGGTGGAGGGAAGAAGGGAGGGTGGGAGGAAAGAGGGGAGGGAAGGAGGAAAGATAGAAAGAAGTAAAGAGGGAGGGAAGGACAGGGTGAGCAGGGGAGGCATGGGAGAAAGTGGGAGAGAAGGAAAAAGAGGAAGAGGGAGAGGAGGAAATACGAAAGGAAGAACTAATGAGGAGGGGAAGAAAGAAAGGAAGGAAGGTAGGAGGAAAAGCGAAGAGGCGGAAATAAGGAGACAAGGGAGGAGGGAGAAAAAGGTGAGAAGGAGGGGGACTGGAAAGTATGGAGGAGGCAGTGAAGGGAAAGAGGAGGTAGGCAGAGAAAGGAGGATAGAAGGAAGGAAAGAGGGAGGGAGGCAAGATAAGGAAGATGGTGGAGGGAGTATCCAGGGTTGAAGGAGAGGGGGAGGGTGTACAAAGCCTGGTATGGTGAGAAATAAGGAAGAGGGGAAAAATAAAGAAGAAAAAATTAGGTTAATGATTCGGCGGAGAATCATTTGGAAAATATGAATAATTCCTGAAGTGATCTGTCAGAAAGTGTATATATTCGTTGTATATTATGCCAGTGAACAAGTAAATAAGTAAATAAATAAAAATAAAGTAAATGATCCGCTCTTCGGTATTGGAGAAAATGGGGATTTAGTTGAAGGAAAGTGGAGAAAGAGAAGTATCAAGAAACAACGGAACTGAAGGAAATGAGGAGTAAAAGGAAGCAAGATAAAGGGAATAAGGAAATAAGAGGAAAGAATAAAGTAGATGAATGGAGAGAATGAGAATTAAGGGAGAGAAAGCAAGAGGAGGAACGAGGATGCTAAGTTCATACATTAGAATGAAATTAAGAGGAAGAGAGGAATGGATGTATTAAAACAAAGGATATAGCAGTTGTTAATGCCGATTATTGGTGTCATATTAATATATTAGTGTCAGTAATGAGGGATGGAATGAAGGACTGAAAGAGAGAAAGGGATGGAAGAAAGAAGGAAGGAGGAAAGACATAAGGAAGGAAGGAAGACTAGTCTTGAAGGATTTATTGACCATCCATCACTCCCTCACGCCTCCCCCAACAGGCCTTCCTTAGTCTTAGTGTCTCTCCAATTGTCCTCTTCAACCCCCCACCTTTTACCTCCCCCCCTCCCTCCCCCCGCCATCTCTCCCTTCCTCCTTCCTTCACCTCTGTTCACTGTCTCTCCCTCCCTACAATTTCTCTCCCTTCCTCCTTCCTTCTTCTCTGTCTTCACCATCTTTCCCTCCCTCCCTACTCCCTTCACACCGTCTCTTTCTCCTATCCTCCGTCTTCCTTTCTTCACCATCTCCTCCTTCTCCCCTTCCTCTTCCCTCTTACCATCTCTCCTACCCATTACTTATCTTTCTTCCTCCTTCCCTCCCTCGCATCTTCCACCTCCCTGTCTTCAGTTCTCCCTCCCTCCTCCCGCCTTCTCCCTTCTCGCCATCTACTCCTTATCTTCCTCTCCCTCCCCCTCATCATTTCTCCCATCATTCTCCGTTCATATCATATCAGCCTATTCTCTCCCCCATCTCATTCCCTCTTCGCTCTTCCCTTCCACTTCCTTTTTTCTGCCTGACTGGTAGTAGCAAGAAATTAAATATACGTCATTGCAATAGATACATTAATCACACGGAATCGAACCTTTTTCAACACGATGGCAACTTTTTCATACAACAAGGTGGTCTAGATATTACGCATCCCAGTCCTCGTGTGTTGCAGGTCCCGTTCAGGCATCATTACCAGCGTCTACCCTGCATCAGTTTCTTCTGTACTTGATGCATCCACTGTTTTTTTTTTCCCCTCTCTCTCTCTCTCTCTCTCCAGCCTTTTTATGTCCACTGGTTGCTTAGATGATTAGAAATTTAACGAAGTGGCCAAAATATCTGCCCTTCACGCAACGGGATACTGAGCCGTACCAGCCAAACACGAGAGCTGCTTTCTTGCCCTTGCCTGATGATATTTTATAGTTTATGAGAAATTAGGGAGTCAAGGCAGATCATTATATCTCTGAGTGTGAGAGGTCCGTCCATATCAGAATTAAACTAGCTATCAGGCAGCAGTGGCGGCAAGAGTTTTTGAATATCGTCTTGGTAGTGACATTTTTTATAGTTCTTGAATCGATAGATGTGACTTGGAGCTCCCAGTAGTTTGGTATAAATGCCAGTACGTCTTGCGTCCGGAATGACTTGCCCCACCCCCCCTTCTGTGTGTGTGTGTGTGTGTGTGTGTGTGTGTGTGTGTTGGGTTAGGCAAGATTGATGAGAAATGCGTACATCATCTTGGTCTGGCAGTTCTTTTGTATTCTGTTAACCGCTGCAGTATGATGACATTAAATACATTTTTACTGCCTCGACAATTAAACTTAATATTTAATATTGAGTTTAAGTACACTGCCGAAGAGAAAAAAAAAAAGACCGATTTGCACTGGTGGTTGTAAAGATACCTGCAGTTGTTAATATTGGGGATTTTAGTTGTAGGTTGTGGTTGTAAGACTTAGTTTAGTGGTGCTGTAGTTGGAAAATTTGGTGATTGCAGTTGTAGTGGTTTTAGTGGTGATTGTGATTTAGAACAGGTGTCGTGATGCAGTGTGGTGGAATGGTTGCAGTGGTGTTGTTATTGTATTAAGTGTGGTTGTTGTTGTAATTGTTGGTGTTGTGGTGCAGTATGGTGGAATGGTTGGGCTGTGTGGAGTGTTGGGCCCCAGGGAAGAAGTCGTGACCAGCAACCAGCCATAAACGATTTATTTACTGCGCTTACTGCATTACCGACCAGACCCTCCCTCCCTCCCTCTCTACCTCCCCATCACTATCTTCTCTCTGACTGTTACTTCACCACATTCTCTCTCTCTCTCTCTCCAATGGTACATCATTTTTGCTTCCTCCAGGCGATTTTATTCACCTTGGGGTCCTGTCCTTCTTATGTTTAGTGGAAAATTGTAAACAGCACGACCAAGAGATTGTGCATGATGGATGATGATAGGTAGCGTGTGATGATTATGATGATGATGATGATGGTGGTAGTGATGGTGATAATGATGATGATGAAGACGATGATGATGGTGATGATAACAGTGACGATGATGGTGATAATGATGGTGGTGGTGATGGTGATAAGGATGATGATGTAGATGGTGATGATGATGAAAGTGACGATGATGGAAATGATGATGGCTAGGATGGTGGTGATGATGGTGTTGATAGTGGTGGTGATTTTGATGATGAATTACGTGTCCTGGTGAATGTATATGCGTTTTCTGGTGGTAATGATGATGGCTTGTTGAGATTAATGGCGGTCGTGAAATTGCCTTAGTTTGCTCGTGGGGGTCATGGTTGTAATTTCCTTTTTCATTCCATCACACTCATAATTACTCTCTCTCTCAAAAAAAAAAAAAAATGAAGGTATTTGGTGTGATGTGAAAGTCATTGTAAGTTAGTGTGAGGTGGTTTGAGTCTAATTTTATGCATACTTTCTCAATCTTGTCTATGATTTAGTGTGAATGGTATTGTAGTTTCGTGTAGCAAATGTGAAATGGTATGTGTCTTTAATAATAAGTGTGATTGTATGTTGTAAATGTGAGGTAGTGTGTACGATGATTTTTGTGGTTGTTTTGCAATACATATGAGGTGGTGAGGTAGTGTGTGTGTGTGTGTGTGTGTGTGTGTGTGTGTGTGTGTGTGTGTG
>JAGKTI010041113.1:0-10300 GCA_018397915.1 Birgus latro
AAAAATCCTGTACTCATGTCAAACTGAGCGAAAGTTCGCTACATTTACATTGACAACTAATTGTTATGTAGCGTGGTGTATGTGATACACGGTGTAGGTGTAACAGTTGTAGTGTAACTGTACCTACGTGTAAAGCAATAATAATACAAATTAATGCAATAATAAAGGCAATGAGGGCAGAGGAGAAAAGGCGGCAGCGTGCAGCGTGCAGCAGAGACAATCAATGGAACTGGACATCTGTTTCTCCCACCAACTGTACCTGTGGAATGAGTCAATGTGACAATTTGTATTAAATTGCAATTACCATCCACCCAGCAGTCAATCCATACACAATAGAAAGTATACTTTAGCTGAAAATCAATTGACAGTAAGTTTCGTACATTTGAGGTCGCCATTATTTTCTTAATTGTTGACCTTTTTCACCTACTTATGGCTATTAAAGGGTTCGTCCTCGGTGTCCTCGGTTGGGATCGCCACGACTGCACACTTATAGCTATACTTACTATTACAAAGGGCTCGTCGTCAGTGTCCGCAGTTGGGATCACCGCGACTGCCCGTTTGTCCTCGGTGTCCTCGGTTGGGATCGCCTTGACTGCTCGCTTATAACTATACACTTATTGCTTCAAAGAGCTCGTTGTTGGTGTCCACAGTTGGGATCGCCGCGACTGCCCGTTTGTCCTCGGTTGGGATCGCTGTGACTGCTCACTTATAACTAATAAAGGTAAGTCGAGAATCCCTATGCAAACTTGGGCAGGTCACATTTTAACACCCTGCGTGGGTGTGAACACTCATGTGAATTTTGTGTATTCTCCAGGAATCCTCAGAGAGGCCCACAGCTCGAGACACACCACAAGGTAATTCAGACACAGCCTCAGATTGCCTCTGCGGAGGTCTCGAACTTCCCCCTTAATCTACGGTACATACAGTATGTACAAGCCCTACACTTACAACTAATAAGGGCTCGTCGTCTGTGTCTGCGGTTGGGATCGCCGTGATTGCCCATTCGTCATCGGTGTCCACAGTTGGGATCACTGTAACTATGCGGGCTTATAACTTATGGTACATATGTATGTACAGACCCTAGACATATTATGTCCTGTGGGGCCAACGAGTGAGACGTCAGGTCTGCACCCTCATTACCACTGCCCTCTCTCTCACACGACTCAGAGATTATGGGTGTGGATTCAAACGGGACAGGAAGGAAACTTTCCTGAATGGTGGTACATCGATACACATTGCAGGAGTGCACAAAACTATCTATTTCGTGTCCCATTCCCGTCCAGAAAAAGTCAGCACGGATTCGGCCTTGGGTTTTCTTTTTGACCATATGACCTCCTGATGCTGAACAATGACCCCATTCTAACACTGCTTGGTGGTAGTTCGTGGGAACGACAAACTGCAGTCGAACCTCGCCCTCGGGTGTTCGTGACTCACGGTAGAGCCGTCCTTGTTTGTGATGGAACCTGGTTCGTCCACCCCGTGAATACCTTGTCACTTTACCCTTTTGTTTCTTCCGCACAACAGCAAGTGTCGGGTCAGATTGTTGTTCTTGGACAACATCTTGACTACAAATCAGATCTTGCGGCAATACAATGGCCACCAGGGCGACACGATTTGGAGCCCTGGCCATGGCTCTTGCTACTGCAGCCGAAGTCTGAGTAGTGACGTCTACGGTGCAACTATACTTGGCACCTGGTATGTACCTATAATGAGGTCAAACATAGGCTCTTGCATGACAGCTGCAACCGTCGAGCCTGTGTGAAAGGGGGATGCTACCTGGATACGTGCCTCAGGGAACAATCTCACCGATCCGTCAATAAGCTGAGCTGGGATCTGTCTGCTTGTGTATTCTTCAGGACGAACAAGACTCTGTCTGACAGTGCAACCTGAGGAACCATTGTCTCTCAGAACATTTACAGAAACACCTCCCACAAACCCTGGCTGAACAAGGAAGGTGCTGTTACCTGTGGGAGGGCCTGTGGAGGAAGCTGCCAGCCATTGGTAAGGCTGCATGGCGCTCAACTCTTCAAACGTGACAGGGCTATATGCCTTAGGGGTCGTACCCGAACTAGGTGCACGAGGAGTCGTACTCTGACTAGGTACATGAGGAGTTGTACTCACCATCTGGTGAGCAGGAGCACTGACGGCCTGTGGAGGAGAGTTCACCATCTGGGGGGGACTAGCGAACTGTGAAGGAGGACCTGTGCTGGTGGGGACGGCACCATCGTGTGCCTGTTGGGGAATGAAGGCTGCATTTGCCTCCCTCCAATACACTGGGGCTGGTGCTGAAAAGGTTTGTCCTGGTTGTCGACTGCGTGGCTGATACTGCTGCTGCTTAGGGTACTGCTTGTACCTCTTCCAGTCAGGTTTCTGTGTATTCTGCACCTGGTCCTTCTGCGGTTTCTTTGGACCTTGGCCATTATTCTGAGAACGGCCTTGATGCTGGGGTTCAGTCTGCAATTGCTTACCAGACTTAGCAGTATCTTTCTTATTCCATGGCTGTTGCCTACGAGTTTGGCACCCATACGCAGTAAAGAAAGCATCAGCCTTTTCCACCATTTGGTTTGCATCCTTCACTTTGCACATCTTGAGCTGGGCCATAAGCTCAGCAGGCCACGATTTTTCCAGCTGTGTGCACTGCACAAGGTCGATTATTCCCTCTCGCTTGCTGGGAGTCTCGTCCATCTCCATCCACTCGCCTAGGTATGCCGCTTACGGTATATATAGCGGTATGTGTGTGCGTAAGTATACCCATTGGAAAATAGGGCCTTTTGTGCCATGGCACATTGTTTTATTTATATGGCTTGTTTGGTTCGATACTTGCCGAAATACATACATACAAATAGATACAGACAAGTGTGTTGTCTTCCCCATCTATCTTGCCACTCGCTATGGTTATATTTGTAATATTTTTGTATCATATGTCTCGTTTTAACCTATACGAAAACTTGTTTTTTTTGTTTTTTTTTAATGCAAGGAAGAAGGAATCAAAGGCCGCGGGCCCACAAACTGTTCCTTCCAAGAACAAACAAAAACAATACAAAAAGAGAGCCAAATTCAATATCCATTGTTCATTTTGAGATGCCTGGGCCCACTGCGTTTGAAGGACTGGAGATCATAGGAAGTAGGAAATACAGACAGAGGAAGACAGTTCCAAAGTTGATCGGTTGCACAAATGAAGTACTGGGAATAACGGTTAACTCTTGCATTAGAGAGTTGGACAGAAAAGGGGGGAGAGGTTGTTGCTAGACAGGTGCTATGTGCCTGTCGAAGAGGTGGAGGGATGCAAGCAGACAGTTCAGAGGAACAGTAGCCAATGAACTGGCGATAGAAAAGAGATAAGATGCAACAGTGCGGCAAAGAGACAGAGGTTGAAGGGAGCCAGTAAGAGAAGGAGAGTTAATGAGACGAAATGCCTTTGACTCCACCCTATTGAGAAGGGCTGCATGTGGGGAGCCTCCCCACACATGAGAGTTGTACTCTAAACAGGGTTGAATAAAACCCGTGCACAAAGTCAACAACTGTACAGGGGTAAGGAAGGTTCGGAGTCGGCTTAGCACACCTAATCTCTGGGAATCACATTTCACATGAGATGTAATATGTTCTTTCCAAAATAAATCCCTAGTGAATGAAACCCCAAACATGTTCAAGGATGATGCAGGAGCGAGCTGTACATTATTAAACATCAGTGGGTACTCCTGTGGAAGATTCTGGTGGGTTGATAGGTGTAAGAATTGAGTCTTTGATGCATTAAAAACAACAAGATTATTTTTACCCCAGTCAAAGATACGAGCCAAGTCAGACATTAGGTGTGCCATAGCCTCATCCCTTGTATGTTGAAGTAACTGCTGAGACGGACGTTGCGGGAACCGAAAGGAAAGGTGAAGGGTGGAATCATCAGCGTACGAGTGGATAGGGTTAGAGGTACAGCTCAGAAGGTCATTGATAAATAAAAGGAAGAGAGCTGGTGATAGGACAGAACCCTGAGGAACACTACTGTTGATAGATCTAGGAGAAGAGAGATGGCCGTCTACAACAGCAGCTATAGAACGACCAGAAAGGAAGCTAGAGATGAAGGCACAGATAGATGGATAGAAACCGTAAGAGGGTAGTTTAGAAATTAAAGATTTATGCCAGACTCGATCGAAAGCCTTTGAGATGTCAAGTGCAATGGCAAAGCTTTCGCTAAAGTCCCGAAAGGATGATGACCAGAAGTCCGAAAGGTAGGTGAGAAGATCGCCAGTGGAGTGAAGGAAAGATGCTCTGAAATTTTTCTGTTAAGAGTAGACTCAAAAAATTTTGAAACACAGGATGTTAAAGCAATTGGACGATAGTTAGAGGGTTGGGAATGGTCACCCTTCTTTGGGACTAGCTGAATGAGAGCAAATTCCAGTAAGAAGGAAAGGTACAAGTTGATAGATAGAGGCAAAAGAGTTTACTTAGGCAGGGTGTAAGCACTGAAGTACAGTTCTTGATGACAACAGGAGGGACCACTTCAGGCCCATATGCCTTGTTAGTATTGAGACCAGTGATGGCAGAAAATACATCAGCTGAAGAAATTTTAATGTCAGCCATAAGGAAGTCAGAGGGGGGAAGTGATGGAGGAACAGCACCGGAATCGTCTAAGGTGGAATTGCAGGAGAAAGTTTGAGTGAAGAGATCTGCTTTATCAGTAGGAGAAACAGCTACAGAGCCATCAGAGTAGAAAAGAGGAGGGAAGGATGATGAGGTAAAGTTGTCAGGAAGGTTTTTGGCAAGGTGCCAGAAGGAGCGTGAAGAATTCGAGTTTTAGAGTTGAGAATATTTAGTGCGGATGATATTATTTTTAGCAGAACGAAGAACAGACTTAGCACGATTCCGGGCAGAAACATAAGAAAGATGTGATTCTGGGGTGGGTTGGCTCAGGTACCTTTTGTAGGCCCTCTCCTTGTTCCGGACAGCATTAGAACAAACGTGATTAAACCAAGGCTTTCTTGCATTAGACAAAGGATATGAGAAAGGAATGTATGCTTCCATGCCCGAGAGAATAACCTTCGTAATGCGTAAGGCACCCGCAGATGGCTCCCGGCCATGGAAGCAATAATTATTCCAGGGAAAATTTGGAGGATCCCCCGGCCGCACAGGAGCTATAGGACAGGTTAAGATAATGAGGTTATGATCGGAGGAGCCCAACAGAGAAAAAGATTAACAGTATAAGCAGAAGGATTAGTTGAAAGGAAGAGATCAAGTATGTTGGAGTTCTCTCCAAGGTAGTCAGGGATACGGGTAGGGTGCTGTACAATCTGCTCTAGGTCATTATGGATAGAAAAGGTGTAGGCCTGTTCACCAGGTGGATCAGTGAAAGGAGAGGAGAGCCAAAGGTGGTGGTGAACATTGATGCCACAGAGAGTGGAGACTTCAGAGAAAGGAAAAATGGATAGAATGTGTTCCACCGTAGAAGTAAGATAGTCGAAGAATTTTTGATAGTCAGTAGAATTAGGCGATAAGCAAACAGCACAGATATGTTTAGTCAGAGAATGACAGGAGAGCCGAAGCCAGAGAGTAGAGAATTCAGAAGAATCAAGTTCAGGAACTCGAGAGCAAGAAAGGTCGTTGCGTACATATACATAACAGTCACCTTTGGCTTTGAAATAAGTATAGAGAAAGTAGGAGGATACAGAAAAGGGTTTGCTGTCGGTTGCCTCAGACAGCCGAGTCTCTGTTAAGAAAAGAAGGTGAGGTTTAGAGAAGGAGAGGCGGTGTTCCACAGAAAGAAAGTTAGAAGAAAGGCCCCGAATGTTGCAGAAATGAAGGAGTCAGAGAGAGGTTCCAGGCATGAGTCATCACTGGGGAGGATGCGGATCTGGATCCGGAGTATCCCGCACAATATCTCCAATAGTTCTCAATAAATTTCAATGAAATTTTGTAGGAAGGTGGGTCACGGACCTAGAAAGAATTTAAGAAATTTTAACGCGGAACCAGATCTTTTTTTAACCCGCCGAGGCCCATCGACGTACGGTGTACGTCGGAACTTTTTTCCGCAGACAGACCCAACAACGTACATCGTAAGTCACACAATTGCAAGGACCATTGTGTGTACGTTTTTCAACATTCGCGGGTGATTTTTGGTAGGCATATGTGGGAGACCTTCCTCTACCTGCTGTCAAGCAGGGATACTGCCTGGCCCCTCCTAACCCCCCTTCCCTCCCCTCCCCCCCACACTGGGCAATTCACCTGTTAGCAGTAAGCTGGCCAGTAAAGGTATGTTGCCCCACGGTCTCTCTAATGACGAAATTCACGGTGAAAGGTATTCCTGAGGTGGAGGACAAAGAAACAAAGAAGCTAGAGGTAGAAACAAACAGAAGTGATGAGGTGGTAATGTTATAAAGGAAGGTGCCATATACTGGGGTTTTGGGTTAGTGAACAATGCTTATAAACACCTGTATTATTGTGTGAAAACCATTAAAGACTTTTACTACACATAAATTCGTACCAAATACATGAAATAAATACGTAATTTAAATTGGCTTGAATTAGTCAGCCCTTACATAGTTCGTGTTCTTAGCCAGGTACCCTGAAAAAGACAGAAAACGTAAGGTTAAAAGACACCTGTATCAACATTTCTTTACCTCAGGATCGCGATTTCACTATGGATTTTCGATGTTTCTCACCAAAAGCGAAGGTTTCTGCCAAAAAACAAAAAGTCGAAAATCGGTCGGGATCTGGGGGTAGGCTGGGTAAAAAACCGGTCGGGACTCGGCGGGTTAATGGCATAGGCATTGTCGGGGATATGAAATGTCTGAGTGCTTTGTTTTTTTTTTTTATGTCACCCACCACAAGGCGAGCAA
Organism: Birgus latro; assembly: GCA_018397915.1. Lineage (NCBI taxonomy): Eukaryota > Metazoa > Arthropoda > Malacostraca > Decapoda > Coenobitidae > Birgus > Birgus latro. Next base: position 6,828 of record JAGKTI010041113.1, read on the forward strand.
CTACCAGGAGACCTATCCTGGTGCTTTCTAATGGAAACATCCGTATTATCATCAATAACGAGGCTCCCAGACTCCTCCGAGGAAGAGATAACTCTTCTCTCCCTCACTTGAAGAAATGTTAGGAAGCCTCCTTAACCCGCCGAGTTCCATCGATGTACGGTGTACATTGCTACTTTTTTCAGCGGACAGACCCAACGAGGGTATAATTGGGTGCCGCATTAAGCTAGCGGGGTTAGTGCCCCTTCCCGGAAAACAACTAACTAAAAATACGAACAAGAAGCCCTGGACCAGGGCTGACCAAAAGGTGACGACTAAGGACCGAACAAAAGGCTTGGTACGGACAGCTACATGGAATATAAGGTGTGCAAATGATATGATGAAAGAAAGAAAGATTGTCCAGGTGCTTGAGTATGCGAAAGTGGATGTATGTGGATTAACTGAAAGTAAATGGCGAGGTGAGAGTATGAGAGAATGGAAGTATGGATGGGGTATATGTGCGGGAGTAGGTGAGAATGAGAGGGCAAAAGAAAGAGTGTATTGTTGTGAGTAACTGATGGAAGGAGAATATAAAAGGGTATGGATCAGTTTGCTCAAGGAATGTGTGGGTAAGATTGAATGTTGGATTACAAATGTGGGCGATTGTGTGCGTGTATGCACCAAAGCAAGATCGTGCAAGCAGAGTGAGTGAAGAGTTCTGAACAAATGTGGAAGCGTGCATGGAAAAGTTTGAAAGGAATGAGACAGTGTTCTTGATTGGAGATATGAATGGTAAAGTAGGGAATGTGAAGGTGGATGGAGTAGTTGGTGGGTGGACTTGGCCTGCAGAGACGGATGAGAATGGCAGTGCTGTAGTGGACATTTGTGCCGGGAGGGGGCTGGTGATAGCTAATACCCTCTTCAGGTACAAAATGATCCATAGGTATACGTGGTGGATGATGAGATGGGTGGGTGGTGAACTGAATGAATGGGGGGCAACGATTGATTATGTTTGAGTGGATGAAAGGATGAGAAGGTGATGAAAGAGTATATAGAGGTTGGGGGAGTGGACTTTCGGACCACCACTTGGTCAGAATCAAAGTCCAAACGAAATAGAGAAATAGAAGAAGGGAAGGACAGAAAGAAGTAGTTCTTACAAGGAGGGTGGAAAAGTTACAAGATGATGGAAAAACGGCAGAATATAAGAGGGAAGTGGAGGAGCGTTTGGGTAAATATAGATTGGAGCAGATGGAGAACGTGGAAGATGTGTGCAAGATATTCACAGAAGAAATCTGTCCAGCATGTGAGGTAATGTGTAGGGTGAAGAGAAGATGAAAGGGGGTGCAGGGAACAGCATGGTGGACTGAAGAGGTGAAGGAGGCTGTGGCACAAAAGAAGAAAGCATATAGTGAGTTGATGAGAAACAGGGGTATCGAAGAAGTTGAGAGACGGAAGAGAGAGTTAAATGTACAGTAGAGAGGAAGAGCGGGGTTAAAAGATTAGTGAGAGAGAGAGAGTAAGAAGAGAGTGGATGAGGAATTTGGAAGGAATTTGAGTGTAAAGTGGAGGGAATGTAAGAAAATGTTCTGGAAAGAGGTAAAGAGAGTTAAACAGGGTGGCAAAGTTAGTTGGGAGGTGAAAGATAAAAATGGCATATTACCAGATGAAAAGGGAGAAAAAGTGAGCAGATGGAGAGAACATTTTAAGGAATTGTTGAAAACAGAGAATGAAAGTAATGCAAGTATAAGTGACAGGAATGGCTGGGAGAAGGAGGGATGTGAGAAGAGAGGAAGAAATCAGTAGGATGGAAGTTGTGGAAGCAATGAAGAAAGTTAAACTGGGGAAAGTCTCAGGAATTGATGGAGAGTGTGGTGAAATGCTGAAGCATGGGGGAGAGATAGTAATAGAATGGATGTGGAAGATGTGCACATTGGCCTGGGAGGAAGGTAGAGTCTCGGGGGATTGGATGTCAGGTACAATTATTACCTTACACAAAGGAGAAGGGGAAAAAGAAGTGTGTGGTAATCATAGGGGCATTTGCCTTCTTAGTGTGGATACTTATTGACAGAGTTAGCGAAATAACAGCGGATTTAGTTGGAGAGGAATAGGGATATTTCAGGAAGGGAAGAGGTTGTGTTGATCAGATATTCATTCTTAGATAATTAATGGAAAAGTTACTAGAGAAGGGAAAGAAGCTGTATGCAGCCTTCATGGATTTGGGGAAAGCATATGACAAGGTGGATAGACAAGGATTGTGGAAAGTATTAAGAATATATGGAGTAGATAGGAAGTTGTTGAAGGCCATGAACAGTATGTATGAAGGTGTCAAGTCTGCAGTGCGTTTGGATAGTGAACTGAGTGAATTTTTCTATTTGAAGGTTGGACTGAAACAAGGATGTGTCATGTCTCCTTGGTTGTTCAGAGTGCATATGGGTGGGTTATGAAAGAGATACAAGGTAGGGCAGTGGATGTTGGAGCGGCCTTAGTGAGAGAGGGCACTGTTTGGAAACTACCAGTTCTGTTGTTTGCAGATGATACTGTGTTGTTAAGCGAAGACGAATGGGAGCTGCAAGACTTGGTGGATAAGTTTGGGTGAGTGTGTAAGAAACGGAATCAAAAGGTGAATATAGGGAAGAGTAAAGTGATGGTCTTCGAGAGAAGTGAAGTCAGTGAATGTACAGTGAGGTTGGATGAGAAGGAAATGGAAAATGTGAGTCCGTTTAAGTTCTTGGGTAGTGTGATGAGTAAGGATGGAAGTTTGGTGGGCGAAGGGCTTGAAAGGGTACAACAGGGAAGAAAGGTTGCTGGTTCCTTAAGAGTATTGAATACTGGAAATGAAAAAGCTACTACATGACATTATTGTGATACCAACTCCAAGCTATGGAATTGAAGCTTGGACCTTGTTGGAGGGATAGATGTCAAGAGTGAGAGCAGTGGAAATGAGTTACATTAGAGGAGCATGTGGAGTCACATGGAGAGACGGACTGACGAATGAGGAAGTGAAGGAGCATTGTGGTGTGGATGTGGATGTGATAGGTTGCGTTAGGTGAAACACATTAAGGTGGTTTGGCCATATGGAGAGAATGGAGAGTGAGAGACTGACGAGGAGAGTGTATATGAGTGAGGTGGAGGGAGGGGAGAGGAAGGGGGAGGCCAAGGATGAGATGGAGGGATGGAGTGGAGAATCATATGAGAGAAGGGAGTGTGAGCTGGGAGCAGGGCAATGAAATGGCGGGAACAGGGCTACATGGAGGCGATTTGTTTGTCGTCACCCCTTACGGGATTAAGGCGTCTGGCAATAGATAGGTACAATAAGCTAGTACACAGGGTGTGTTGTGTTTTGTGTGGTGGTAGTGGCGGAAAAGGGGAAGAGGAAACGGTGAAATTAACGCAAGAGTGTGTGTGTGTGTGTGAATATATAAATGAATTAATTCATACTCACACACCCAAACACACTCTTGCGTTAATTTCACCGTTTCCTCTTCCCCTTTTCCGCC
>JAGKTI010041114.1:0-10300 GCA_018397915.1 Birgus latro
GCCACCACCTGCCCCTCCGACTTCACTGCTGCCACCACCTGCCCCTCAGACTTCACTGTTGCCACCACCTCCCCCTCCAACATCACAGCTGCCACCACCTCCCCCTTCAACCTCAACCCTCAGCTCCTTCTCTGCTTTCAAATCCACTCCAGTATTCATTGCATTCCAGTAACAGTGTCTTTCTCCCAGACTGAGTAAAATATCATTGAGTGAACTGGACTGTGCTAAAGAGTTGTTCCTAGTTTCCCCCCTCTCCCCCTTTTTTTTTTTTACAATGGTATCTTTAGGCCCCTTCCTCGTCGGTAAGGAAGCTTCCTAACACCTCTTCCTAAGTGATTTATTTTGCCTATTATACCTTGCTATCCTATTCTGTTATGTCATTCAAATATCACCTTACTCTGCACAGGTAACGTACAAAAGGATATCAACCTGTTATATCCAATAAATAAATAAATAAATCACCTAGGAGGTGATTTATTTATTTATTTTTTGGATAGACAGATGTAGACCTAGGAGGTGGTGCTAAGGATTTTTCTTACCGAGCGAGAAGACGTGCCTGCATCTAACTCCTGCAGTAAAATATCGATCTGAATAAAATCGTTTGGAGATAGTAAGAGTGATTTTAAGCCCTTTCCTGGTTTAATTTTAGTGATTTGTTTATTCTGTATCTCCGACGATTTTATTCGGCTTGAGGCAGACTATTCCAACAGGAGGGGTTAGGTACAGGCTCGTATTCTGGTCGGTTAAGAAAGCACCCTAACACCTCTTCCTTACCTACTTGTTTTTGGATGCTACTGACTAATATAGTTTTGTACGTTCTTTATGCAGAGTGTGGCTATGTTTAAAGGATTTTTAGAACCTAAAACCCGTTTTCTAATCGGCAAAAACGCAGTACAGCTCCATTTCCTCTTCTATATATTTTTCCTGAAGCTGTCGGCATAAATCCAAACTGCGTTTCATCAATATTCACTCTTTCCCTAATAATACCATCTAGGATTCTCTCCATTGCCTGCATTATCTGGTCCAAAATTTTATGCCTCTATAAATTCCTCTTTCCAAGGTCATCACTTTCCTTCTGTACACATTTACAGTCACACTCCTCAGACTGTCGTCTGGGACAACGCACTCATATATTATATTTAAATTTGTCAGATCGGTAACTAAACTCACTCCAGTGTTTCTTGAGGCCTTCAGCAGTTGGCCCAGACTCACGCGCTGCCATCCCTGGCTGCATCCTGCCTGTTGCCTTGCTCAAAGAAGCATCATCATCCAAAGGTCAAGGGCCAAACACTGGATCCACTAACTCCAAACCTTTCCTGTTCCAGTCAAACTTCTCATTGAGTAACCGTTTAAAGTACTCTCTTAAAGCATCTTTAGTATCCTCACTGTCCACCACTACCTTTCCTTCATCATTGTTCAAACGCTGCTCATCTGTGCTATCCCTATATTCCCTTTTCATCTGATCTGCCACATTAAATATCATATTCTTCCATTCAGCACTATTTAAGCTATCCAGCAAAAAATATCTGAGATTCAGGTTTTGCCCTGTATCCAGTACCTCCTTTCTGGCCCTATGCTTGGGAGCCAAATATTCCCCCGTTACCACCCCTTTTTCATTCCTGGAAAAGTCTTGTTTTCTCCTTAACTGTGGCTTCTACACCCTCATTCCACTACCATGACACCTTATGTGTTGGTGGGGCCCCTTGTCCATCCACACACTAAATCAGTGAGTCTCAAGAGAATGTTCTTGAGAGCTCTGTACTGCTCATTAACACTTATATTATATTTTCAGCTCCCTGTTCAGCCACCATTGTACTCATCCCGCTATAGAAGGCATTCCTTAATGCTTGGTTTTACAACGTCCATATTTTCCTCCCTGCGTGCATAGGTCCTTTTCTTCACTACCCACTCCTTGAGTACCATGTCACATATCAGTAATTGTGTTGTTGCACACACTCTCACTCCTTAGAATTTTTACATCCTTCACTAACCTATCGGCATTCCTGCCAAGGAAATAATCAATCTAGCTACTGTTACTCCCAGACTTATATGTAATCAACCTATTTTCTCTTTTCCTATAATGCATGTTGCACACACTCATGTACATTTCTCCCTCAGCCAAAAGTATCCTTTCCCTTCTGCATTTTCTTGTACCATATTAAAATTTCCAGTGCACCCCTTCATATTCATGAGTTGCAGCAACATGATGTCCATTTAAATTCCCATCCCCAGTGACAATCTCATCACCCATACCAGCAACCTCACAAATCAAACAATCCTAAAATCTCTTCAAAATCATCCAAGTCAAACTGTGGTGCATGTGTAGAAATAAATATAACAAAGAGTTTGCAGACAATATTTTCCATGATATAGTCCTATCATTTTACTCTCATTATATCCATTACATATTCCACTTATTTCTCTTTGATCAGCATGCCCATTCCAACATGTCTGTCTACATTTCCCTTTCAAAATAACTTCTACCTAAAATCCTTCCCAACAATCACCCTAGCTGACCCTCCCATGAACCTAACTTCCTGTATGCAGTAGACATCTACCTGCCTGCTGGTCTAAGTCTCTGCCACTTTCCAACCTTTACCCTTCAGGCTGCCTACATTCCAAGAGGCCACTTTGAACCCCCTGGGTGCTTTGGATTCCTCAGATGTGGATTTTATGCTTGGCTTTCTTTAGTCATGATTGGCAAGTAAAGGAGGGGATGGACCACAGACCCCACCCACCTGTACAGCACCAAGCCCAGGCAGGGGTCAAGGACACACAGCCCACCAGCCGCGGCTAGTGGCTGTGGCAATAGCCTCAGGGCACCCTGCCAAGACAGCAACAGGGGCACCCTCCTAGTGCACTTTGGCACTATACCTGCCCTGCCATTATACACCCAGTGATAGGGCAACATCCTGGAACTGCTCACATTTTTGAGCCCCTCTCTTTTCGGCAGAAGCCACAGCCTGGCAACCACCATACCTTGTGTCCACTGGCACTGAACTGAGCCCCATCCCATACTGGCCCCAAAACTGCACCAACAGAACCCACACAGCGCTTCCTCTAAAGTCCACCACTAGGTAGTGTGACAAAGTTTTCCGGCCACATTCCTTTGCTAATATCGTAGTAGGGTACAGCGTGTGCTATGTTAAGTATTTGTACTGTTCTGCATGGGGAAGAGGAAAGTGTTTGCTTAATTGCTATTTTCCTCCACAGAATGGATGGCAACCGCAGAGTATTATCTCTGCAATCTTAGAAGAACGGGAACCAAAGACAACAATGACAGCCCTAGAAGACGAGACAACCTTAGACAGCAGGATGGCAGTAGATGATGAAGAAACGACAGTAGACGACGAGATGGCGTCCTAGGATGACAAGGCGGCGACAGCAGAATAAGATGGCAACCCAGGATGACAAATGGCAACCTTTAATGGCGTGATGGCAACCTTAGAAGACAACTCAAGAATACAAGATGGCAGCCCTGGAGAGCAAGAATGGCAACCCAGAGAAGCAATCAGCGTCTGGGTCAAAAGTGACGTAGGAGGCTTCATAGCATCTTTTCCTCAGTGATTTATTTTCCTTTACACCCAAGCTTTCTCTTGCGTAGTGTTTATAGCTTTAATTTAGATAGTTTGCATTAATAAGAAATGTGTAGACAAAGTAGCTAAGGAAAAGTTATGAAGCCTCCAAAGCCACATGGAATGCAACCCTATCGTGTGTATTTGTAGGTGATGTAGGGATGATAGAAGCAGTTATGACGGCACTTGTATACCGTTACTCTGGTAGGCAATCCACTCTTTAGGCACCATTAATGCTCCTGTATTTACCCAGGTGATGGATTGATGCTAGAGAGAGGGGAGAGATAGAATTGGAGTCGGCTGAGAGAGACCAGAGAGGAGATGGGAGTGTTCAGACAGGACAGGCAACAGGTTGTACTTTTCTTTGTATTTTTCCTTTAGGATGTGATTTGCGTGTGTGTTGCTCTAGAGTGAGCAGGGTAGAGAGGAGCAGGAGAGCAAGCGAGCTGGATATGGAGATAGCTTATTGCATTAAATTCACTGATATACTGGCAATACTTGAAATATTTTGTAACATACTTGAAACAGTTTTGCAATATACTTTTAGATAATAATACTACCTCCTGCCAAAGTAACTTAACATGCTGCCGTCATAACTACTAATGTACTTTGCAAATATGCATCGCAAATGTGAACACTTGTAAGAAAATTGAAGATAATAAAAGAACAAGTTGTTTATCAAATTTATTCAACCTTTTATGGTATGGTTAAAAAAAAAAAAAGTCAGCTTTTAGAGAATACAATACACAATACTTAGATGAAACTGAAAAAAAAAAAAAAAAAAAAAACTCCATAAGAACACTAACAGCACAAAAACTCTGAGTAGAGATTAGCGGAATATGGCATAAACTCTGGGTATGTAAAACCCACAATTCAAATTATTTTTCGGATAATAATACAGTATATGGAACTGGATAAAATGTCGACGGATATAAGCCCCACATTTCAACTTTGGAATTTTTTGAGAACCAATAGAGAATATAATAAATTCTGTGGATCCAAAACCCACATTTTTTTTGGGAATCCACGTATATAGAAAGGAAAACTAGGGCTTACATCACTTATTCTTTATTAGTGGATATCTACAGTAATCTAAATAATAGTTCACTAGAGTAATTTGTATATTTATGACAGCTAGAGTCTCAGGTTCTACTTACTGCCATGTTAGGTAACTAGCCCTATTAGCCACATCTTGGCTGGACTTTATAATCCTCCACAATATTAGTTTTTCGTGGTACCGGCAGTTTCTTGCTACTTCCTGGCTATTTCAGACAGTTTGGGGGAGGTACCTGGTGATGCTCCTGTATTCTAGTCCTCCAGGTCATCGCTTTTCTGTAATAATTAAGGCTTATTCAGTACCAGTAGTACTTCATACCAGCACAGTTTATACCGTGCTTTATACCAATAGCCTAGTCCTCTGTCAGGTTCATATGTTTTAATCCAAGATCTTACTCAAAAGCTGCTCAGTTACCAGTGTATACAGAACGTCCTCGTAACTTAGGTCTATATTGGAGTGAAAACACATTTAAAAGTTTCATTGTTACCTAAGAAACAGATCTGCCAGCTTGGTCCAGCATAGTAAGTTTTACTTAACAGTATATACAGAAAGTTCTCAAGACTCAGGTCTATAGTGGAGCAAAAATACCATTAAAAGCTCCATTGCTACCTGTGGAACAAATTTGCCAGCTTCCCCCCAGACTGATGTGTTTTCTGTCAAATGTTCAGAAGAGACCCGCCTATGTTATCAAAGCCACTGCTTTTGTCCAAGCCAATTTCAGTGCAGTTAGTGGTTACTCCGTTTTACGTATGTTCTATTTTTCAAGGAGATCCGCATACTCATTCCTTCCGAACTATTATCAAAGCCATAATATGCACAATACACTTCAGTTTCCCCTTGTTTATGCCCGATACCAAACAACTAAAATAGAGTACAAGTTTCAGGCCCAATCTGAGTGGGGCCGTGATGGCAGAGTGAGGAGGGTGTTGGCTTGCCAACCCCGAGGACCCGGGTTCGATTCCCGGACAGATAGAGGAATATTTAAAAAATATGGCAGTGTCCGTAGTGGCCTGTCAGTGGACCCGGGTTCGACTCCCGGTTGATTTAGAGGTAAATTGAGGAACTTTGGCAGTCACTTAGTTGTCTGCCAGGGGTTGTGGGATGGGCAGTCACGTAGTGGCCTGCCTTTAAGGGAGGGGAATGTAAAAGTAGACAAAACACACACGCTCACACAAGACAGACATTCACACACACTTGTACAAAACACTCACACATGATGGACACCCACTCTCACGCGAAACAGGCACACACTCACAAAAAACATATGCAAAACGGTAGGGGTGAGATGGAGGGGGGTTTTATTTATAAGCCAAAAAAATCCAATATGGTATTTTTGGACTTTATAATAAAACCCCCTTCATTTCACCCCTTACTGTTTTGCATATTTTCTTTGTGTCTGTCTTGTGAGAGTGTATGTTTCTCATGTGTGTGTGTCTGTCTTGTGAGAGTGTACGTCTCTGTCTTGAGTGTGTCTGTCTTGTGAGAGTGTACGTGTCTGTCTTGTGTGTGTGTGTCTGTCTTGTGAGAGTGTATGTGTGTCTTGGCTTCTACATCTCCCCCCTAGACAGGCCACTACGTGGCTGCCCACCTCATCACACCACACCCCCTCACTGACAGACCACTACGTGACTGCCACACTGTAAATTTGCCGGAAATCGAACCCGGGTCCACTGACAGGCCACTACGGACACTGCCATGTTTTTTTAAATATTACCTCTATTTGACCGGGAGTCGAACCCGGGTCCTCTGGGTTGGCTAGCCAACGCTCTCCTCACTCTGCCATCACGCCCCCACTAGGTTTGCGCCTTGAACTTGTACTGTATTTTAGTTATTTGGTGCCAGTAATAAACAAAGGGATACTAAGCTGTAACGTGCAGAGTAAGTTACTAAGGAAGAGTTGTTACGATCCAGAACCACTTGGAATATTTAAGACTGCAATTGACAGCTAGTCAAAATGATGTGAAGAATATCGTGAATCGACTTCTATATAGGAAGCAAATAAAAATTCAAACGTACTATTTTATTTTTCCATTTTAATTTTGAACAGTTTACAATATGTTTTTTACTTCCAATGTGTTTTTATTTACTGCGTCTCTCAAGCTCCAGCAACCCACTCAGCTGGACCAAATCGCCTGGAATCAGCTGTAAAGAATATGATAGAGTTATGCTGGTCAAGCAGGGGTTAATGCTGACATTGAACTAACTTTCTCAGGCTCCTATGACTCACTCTCAGATGAATAAAATCGTCACTTGAATGCCACTAGAATTGTCCTGTGCATCAGGGGGTTAGTAAATGTCTAAGTTTACCCTCTAATGTTTGGGTCTACTCTAGTTCCAGTTGACGAGGGACTATGTTATTCGGCTGAGAATGATTCCTAGGAGCTTGAAAGAGATAATATGATCCTTTATTCACATTTACTTGGTGAAAAAATTAACATTTGTCTTCTCTCCATCTTGATTTCTGACCTGTAGCAATACATTAACACCAGAATACGATGCTAGTCACCGAATAAATGCAATGAAAAGATGCAGGGCAGTAGTACTGTTACTTTCTGCCGCTGAGCTGCGGGAAATAACCTTCAAAAGAACGAAAAATTCCGTCCAGTTAATCTATAGTTACGACTCAGTATTCAAGATGGAGAGATCGCAGTTTTAAGTCAAGTTAGAGTAAAAAGAGCCGTATCGTCTGCTTGACTTCCCTTCTCAGCAGTGTAGAGGTGGCGCCATCCGTGTGTGGAATGCGACAATTCCAGGTCCATTCAGCGCTAAGACGCATATCTATTTTTCTAACAGGAAGGATTAGATATTAATTTCACTGAACCCTTCCATACGACAAGGTTACCCAAAGCTAATTAAAATCGTCTAAATGTATCAAAAGTGAAATATGAAACGTCTATATGATATAAAAACATCTGGTCACCACAGGGAATCGACCCGTGGCGCCAAGAACACACCACACTCAATCCGCTGACATTAATTTTTACTCTCACTCTTTGGTAGGCTTCAGACGATTTCAAGCAGCTTGAGAAAACCCTCTCAGGATGATGAGAAAGAAACAGTCATCTTTAACCCGCGGAATGAGAACGGCTTTTATACTTTATTCAAGCCAATATCACACCCCACCCAACCCCACTCCAACCTCCTCCACCCCACCCAACCCTGATCCTACCCCGCGGCACCCCACGCAACCCCGATCGTACCCCACGGCACCCCATCCAACTCCGATCCTACCCCACTGCACCACACCCAACCCCTATCCAACCCTACTGCACCGCACCCAGCTCTGCTCGGACCACAATAAACCTCACCCAAACCCGAATCTACCGCACTGCACCCCACCCAACCCCGATCCTACATCATTGCACCCCATCAACAAGGCTCGTACCTCAGTCCATCCCACTCAACATCTGGTCCTACCCTACTGCACCCCGCACAAACTTTCACTTACCCAGTGTACCTCACCCAACCCAGATCCTACCCCACTGCATCCCACCCATCCCCGTTACTACCCCACTACACCCCACTCAACCCAAATCCTACTCCCACAGCATCTCAACCCGATCCTACACCACTGCACCCAACCCAACTCCGATCCTACCCTACTGCATCCCACCCAACCCTGATCCTACCCCACTGCACCCCACCCATCCCCGTTACTACCGCACTGCATCCGACCCAACCTAGATCCTACCCCACTGTATCCCAATACGATCCTACCCCAATGCACCCCACCCAACCCAGACCATACCCCACTGCACGCCACCCAACCCTTATCATTCACCACTGCACCTCTCGCAACTCCGTTCTTACCCCACTGCATCCCAACCGATCCTACCCCACTGCACCCCACCCAATCCAGATCCTATCCCACTGCATCCCACCCAACCCATATCCTAGCCTTCTTCAAAATATCTCTTAAAAATAATAAAACAGGATTATTGAAGAATGTTATCCATTACATAGATTATGGAATGCTTGGGGATGCAGTGCTGGGCAGGTTTCAGATATAAGGTAGGATAAGGTAAGTCGGCAGGTAGATTCGGTAGGGTAGGGTAAGGTAGGAAAGAGGACAGTAGTGTAGGGTTGGGTAGGGGACTTAAGGGTGGGGTGAAGTAGTCAGGCAAGGTAGGTCAGGTTTAGTAGGATAGAATCAGATACAGTAATTTAGATAGAGTATAGTAGGGGAGTCAGACAAGGTAATTTAGGTTTGTTAGTGCAGTGTTGGGTAGATTAGGATAGGATTTAATCAGGAAAGGTAGGTTAGGTAGGGTAAGGTTGGGTAGGAGAGTCAGTAAAGGTTGATTAGTTTTCGTATTATAGCGTAAGGTAAGTTCGGGTTGGGCAGTCTATTTTTCGAAGTGGGGGGGATTAAATATTAAGTTTCACTAAGCTCCTCCATGAGACAAGAAAATCCAAATCTGAATAAAATCGTCTGAAGGAATCGAACATAAAATATAAAACGACTCCACATACAAAAACGTCTGGTCACCACAGGAACTCGATCCGTGTCGCCTAAAAGACAGCGTACTCAATCTATGACGTCATATTTTCCTCTCACTCTTTTCTAGGCTTGAGACATTTCCAAGCAGCTCAAGAAAACCCTCTCAAGATGAAAGGAGAGAAACAGTCTTCATCAACCCCCATAATGAGAATGACTTATTTACTTTGTTCAAGCTAATATCAGAACCCACACAACCCCACTCCATTCTCCTGCACCCCTACTCAACCCCAATCCCACCCCACTGAAACCCACACAACCTCGATCATAACCCGCTGCACCCCACCCAACCTCACTCCTAGCCCACTGCACACCACTCAACCCTGATCCTACCCCATTGCACCCCACCCAACTTCACTCATACCCCAATCATCCCCATTTAACACCTGCTCCTGATCTACTGCACACTGCACAACCTCTCACTTACCCCACTACACCTCGCACATCCCCACTCCTATCCACCTGCACCCAACTCTGCCCCGCTTCTACCCCACGGTAGTCCACTTAACCCCGCTCCTACCTCAATGCAACCCACCCAACCCCAATCCTACCCCTACTTGACTACACCCTATCCCGATCCTGTTGTACTACATCCTACCCAACCCAGATCCTACTCCACTGCACCCCACCCAATCCCAGTGCTACCCCACTGCACCACACCAACTCCACTCCTACTCCATTGCACCCCATCCAAGACATATCCTCCCTTGCACCCCACCCAATCCCGATCCTACCCCACTGCACCCCACTAAACCCTGCTCCTACCCACACAGCTCCCCACCCAACTTCTCTCCTACCGCACTGCATCCTACCCAGTCTAAAACCTACCCCACTGCACCCCATCCAACCCTGATCTTTCCCCACTGCACCCTGTCAAACCCTTATATTACTCCACTGCATCCCACCCAACCCAGATCCTACCCTACTGCATCCCAGCCCAATTTTATCCCACTGCACCCCACCCAACCCAGATCCTATCCTACTGCACCCCACCCAACCCGATTCACCCCCACTGCACCCTACCCATCCCTGACCCTGCCCCACTGCACCCCACCCAACCCGATCCTCTTCCACTGCACCGCACTCAATTCTGATTTTACTCCACTGCGCTGCACCCAACCCTGATCCTACCCCACTACACCTAACCCGATCCTACCCCGCTGCACCCCC